>CAUYSK010117707.1:0-37406 GCA_963575035.1 Avahi laniger
GGGGGGGCAAATCTACAACTAAAGGACACGGGGAGCACTAAAGGGAGGGAAGGGCACGCCTTTAACCTGCATTTGGGTGAGACAAAGACATAAAGTGTAACTAGAATGTTTGTACCCTCACAATACCTTGGAATAATAATAAAAAAAAAAAAGAAAAAACAAAAAAAAAAAGATTACATGCCTAACCTTGGAGGACTCAAATTCTATTGCTGCCTATATATTTCTCAACTCTTTGCATTTCCTGTCCAATTAAAAAAAGGGGGTCGTTGAGTCACGCAGATCTTGTTGAAACCACTGCTCTCTCTGCACTCTCTCTGAATAATTTGGGGTAGATTAATTTATCACTTCTTCATCTACAAAAGTAGGGAAAATACCACTACCCTGTATGGTTGTCACAAAGATTAAACGAGATAACCTATAAAAAAAAACCATGGATCATAATATCTGGTATATATGAGTTACTAATTAAATGGTAGTTTCTGCTTTCTTTTTTTCCTTCCTTAGACAGCCCAACTCTAGCTAGGGTACTCTGAATACTTTCCTGCTAGACTAGAAGCTTCATAAAGGTAAGCACCTAATCTTTAGAAGGTACTTAGTAAATAAATAATACATGAGTGAATGAACAACGATAAGCAAGAATCAGTTTTAGATTCTTCATCCTTGGATTACTTTGAATTAAAATCAGAAAACTTGTCACAAAGACTATCCTTGGCTTTTTCTGTCAATAACTATGTACCTTTACAGATACTTGAACTGAACACAAGCTCCATCTACAAAGTTCTTGCTCCCATGCACCAGAACATATTATCCCACCAATTTATTTTAAGCCTGTTAGTAAAGCCATTTGAACTTTGTGCTACCAAGTATGCAAAATGAAACAACTTGCTAATGCTCTAATGAAAAGAAAATGAGTTTTAGTTAATTACAGTATAAATCAACGAAAAGAATTTACTTTATCTTTTAAGTGATATAAATTGAATATTTCACATATTAATAAATTTATTTTTGGCTGTAAAATTTGTTTATATACTTAAATGTACCATAGGATAAGCCAACTCTCAACAATATTGTTTCTGCTTCAGTTTCATTTTTATTTTTCCCCTGTAATAAATTTGGATGCATTAACTTATTTTTTTTTACAAGATCCTCACACTGTCAATTAAAATACTTTACCATGAAAAAGTGTTCATTTAAATTCAAGTAATAATGTATATAAGCAGGAATACTACATGTTAGCCATAAAAATAATTTTTCTCTATTTTTGCAAAGGCTTTTTCAATTTCTTCTTCCTTCATGTAAATGGGAAAAATTTCTTAATGTTTTCTGAAGGAAAATTCTGCAATTTTTGAAATCATCACTTGAATTTCTGGGTAGAATGGGTGAGTATAAGATAAATTATCATATGCGATATATTAAAATCAACCAGAAAACAGTAAGCTGAAGAACTTTATAATGCAATGATTAGAAGAGTAAACCAATATATCTTTCCTGAATTTATACGTTACTATTTTTAATATGGGGAGCACAGTCATTTAGATATTACTGATAACATGATTTTTAAAAGGAAAACATGGTAATACCCAAAAAGAGAACTGCAACAAATATTTCTCAAGACCTCTACACATAAGAAGAGTACAATGAACAGACATTTGAGACCTGTGGCTGCAATTCTTAGTATATTTTGAAGTTTTATGGATACATAATAGTTGTACAAATTTTAAAGTATATTTTTAAAGTATATCTTGAAAAGTATAACCCAGGACTGTCATTAACAGTCCTAAAATGTATCTACACAAAAGTCTGCACACTAATTAAGTGAAATCTTATTAAAAAACAAAGATTTTAAATTTTAAATAAAAAAGCTTCAAAGTTCAGTATCATAGCAATTACTTAGTGGTAGTTCAATCTCTTTACCTTACACGTAAGGAAGCCCAGTAAATTACTCTTTTCTTCTACATAGTCTGATATTCCCTTTTGATTCATTCTGCTTTTTCACAGGTCCCATGGCCCACAACATGTTCATGTCACCTGGCGGTAGCCTGAGAACAGCCAACTGCTCTCTGTTACAGCGACATCTTGTCTTGTAACCTTGAGAGGCCTTTGTACTTATTAGTCCTTTTAAATAAAACTGCTCCTCCTTCTCCACCCACCTCCATCCACATCCCCAGCCCCAAGTCCAGAGCTCCTTGGACTACCGCTGGTCAAGAGAGGAAAGAATTGCTGCAGTATTTGAGGTTTGGGGCAAAAATGCCATAATTAACAGACAGACTAACTCAAGAATCAACAAGGAACCTGGACACTATTCATAAGGCAGGTGTTATTAAAGCCCACTTTCCTGTCTTCCATCATTAGATTTTTGCAGAAGTCTAATTATTACTCCCCCACCCTTTCCTGAAAAGAGAGGTGGGGGAGAGAGGGAGGGAGGGGTCAAACGATCTCAGGTATAGCTGAAGATAAGCTTGTAAGTCTCTGAAGGTAGGCAGCTGAATTTATTTAAAACAACAAGACATGACAAAAGCATTACTAAGAGAACAAACCTCCAAAAAGAAACATAATTTTTTTCCAGTGTTTTAATTTTTCTTATTTAGTTCTATCAGTAATATCATATCTCCATAACCCTGAGCAAATCCCTAGCTCCTTGCACTTGTTTTCCAATGTTTAAAATAAAAGGGCTTAACACACTGATCTCCGAGGTTCCTTTATACTGGAATATTGTCTCCTTTACATTCTAGATTCAGTTATCAGGCAAATTAAACATAGATTCATCTGCCTGTCATTAAGGTCTCCCAAATGCTGTATATGTCGCACTTAATTAGGGAAGTAGGAACAAAGTATTAAAACATTTAATTTACATACGTTTTAATTCAGAGAGATGGGAAAAAAATTAGCTTTACTGGTCCTTAATACTCTGACTGACCCTGGTGTCCTCACTTGGTTTCCGGGAGAACATGAGTGTCACAAAGCAGAAGGTCAGCAGGGAAATGCTCTTTCTTTGTCCACTTTTAACATTCAGCATGTTACTTGTGCCTGGTTACAGGGATTTACAGATATTATCGAACGCTTACCAGAGAGACTAGAGGCTTACAGGGATTTCTGCAAAGTAATCTCGGATTAAAAATAATACCAATAATGCAAACATAAGTGAATAACTAAAAAATGCCTGGACCAACATACTTCCTTTTCTTAGAATAAGTTCTTTGTCAACATCATTATGAGGTAAAACAATGACTATCGAATTAGATTTGATAAGATGTAGCCCTCCCCAATCAAAATTAACAAGAAGTTTTAGAAGTATGCACTATCCTTAATTCTCTTTCCCTCAGTGTTCACAATGGGTCTTGAGGTATTTGCTAAGAATGACAGCACGTATACAAAATTTTAAGAAGTGTGTTATGTGTGTATATATGTTTGTTTGTGGGTGTGTGTGTATACAGAGAGAGAGAGAGAGAGAGAGAGAGAAAGAGAGAGAAAGATTAAGAGTGAGAGAAACACTTTTTACTGATAGGAGATAAGCTCAACAAAGTTTAGTGTCTTATTTACGGGAAAGTGGATGGTGCTGGCTGCACCGGGCACTGCATAAAAGCAGAAGCGTTGCAGCCACACAGACCTGTGTTGGAATCACAGCTCTGACACACAACTAGCTGTGCAGTCCGGAGTAAGTCTCTGAGACTCTGATTTCCAATCCATAAAGGTGTGAAAATAATACTTATCTCACAGGGTTATTGTGGGACTCGAACGAGAATATTAGGCATATGTAGGTCTCAACGAATGTTAATTTTTTTCTTTACTCTTAACTTGCCAAAACACAAAAGCATACATTTGTGTAGCAAAGGAGAGCAAGTTAAGAATATACTATGATAATAATATTTTTACTCTTTAAAATTACATTATTTGTTTTTGCTAGAGTACATTACAATATAATAATCTGCTCCACTGCAGAATTTATCCATGTTAATTGAGACTTAAGGACTGAATTAGCAACTTTTCTTTAACTCACCACATTAAAATCTAAATTTTCCTCAATCCATGATTTTGCTTCTTGGAATTCATTTTTCATTTCCATAATAAAAAGTGTATCCAGGGCATCTACTATAGTTGCTCCTTTGATATTACCTGAAAATATCAGAAAAATATTTATTCAGTAAAATATTCTGGATAGATACATTCATGCAAATTCACCATATCTAGGAAAGGAAGAAGGTAATACTGAATTTATTAATAAGCAGTAATACTGAACACAGTCTAAAATTATTTCAGTGAAAGAAAATATAAAACTGTATCAAAACTAGACTAAAAATTATTACACCCTATAGACTGATACACTTATCTTTAAAGTTTCTTCTGTGTTGTAGAAAATAAATCTCTTAGAAATTTCTCTTAGAGATGTAATTGCATTCTCTAGCAAGAAAAGAATAGGCCTAAAACAAAGGAGCAACATATATATTGTTAATGTAATTATGTCAAAGTGCACCTATGCTAAATTCTAAATATAATTACATCTAAAATTATTTAGTGACAGCCTTAAGAAGCCATTACTCTAAAATGAAATGTTACTCTATGAAACCCTCACTGATGCTAACACGCCCCCAACCCCCTACCCTGGCCAGTCCTGACTCTGGTTTATTTTCTCTGAATTCCAATGACACAGAGACTTCATGTTGCTCTGGCACTCATCACTTTCTCTCTTGTATTAAAATTATATCTGTGCATCTCTTTTAGTCTGGAAACTTTCTTAGAACAGAGAAGTCATCTCTTGTTCATCTCCAAGTGCCTCATGGTGCCCTGCACAATTGTGACAGTGAGTGGCTGCTAAAACACTGGGCACTATACTGTCTACATGTAATTAGTGTTTTAGATAATACACAATCAAATCTATAAATATAAATGGAAGTTATTTCATTGGTACATGTCTTTCAAATGCCAAATTGAGAAATTATTAGAACACAAGTAAAAGAATATTAAAATATTTGATTTTCAAAAATATATAAACTAATTCTAAATCTTATCTAATGATAAGGAAAAAAACCTGAGGATACTCAGGTTTGAAAAAATATAATTTTTTGAGATAGGACTATGGATTCCGGGGGAAATTGGAGGGAATATTTTAAAGCGGGCATTTTAAAATACAATATCAGCTTCCTATTTTCATTGATATCTTATTTCTAAGTCATTAAGAGCTTTAAGTAAATATTTTTATTTCTTATACTTTAGTTTTACACTGGGTATAACTAGTCAAGCACAAAATATCTCTTTTCAAGGTACGATTCTACTTGAAATCTTTTTTACTTCTGAAATCTTCAAATAATAGTTTCAGTTTTCTGTTTAAAGTGGAATTGGGAGGTCATGAATACTTGAGATAATTTTTTATGTTCATTAACAATGTTTTAAGTCAATGAAGTAATCAATCTTATTCCCCCTGGGAAAGAGAGCAAGGTTCAATATAACTGGTAAGAAAAACCATGAGAAGGAAGCAGTCTCTTAGATTCTTAGAGGAAGAGCTCCCTAATGGCTAATAATTGGGAAAATGCAGATTCTCTCTCTTCTTTTTTTTTTTTTTTTGCTATTATATTACCTTCAATTTTATTTAATACTGGCAACAGTTCAATAAGGCAAAAGGAAAAGGAGATAAAAAAAAAAAGACAAAAAGGAAATAAAATTTTAACAGATGATATAATAAGATTATCTACATAGAAAATAATCTATAGATAACTAATAGATTTATAAACAAATTTAATGAAGTTGATGAATACAAGATCAATATACACAATCAATTGTGGTATTCTATACTGGTAAAAAATATTAATAGAAAATAAAATTTTAAAATTGATAGCATTCTCAAGAGCATTAAAAAATTCAAATATCAGAAATAAATCTAACAAAAGAGATGTGAAAGACCTATATATAGGACACTATTAAATATTTTTTGACAAAAATTAAAGAAGATCTAAAACAAAGAAGCAGTAATCCTGTTACTCCATTCTATTTTGGGGATTAGAAAGAAATCAAGTACAGTAGGAAGGGTACTAGGTAGATCTATGACTCAAAGAATCTATCAAACCTTTCTTTTACTTAGCTTCCTTACTTCCACAATGGGAATGTTGTTAATACCCACAGTACCAATCACAGAGGGCTGCTCTGAGGACCAAATGCAATAAAGATAATGAAAGTTCAAATAACTGGCCTAATCCATCCTCACTTTCTCTTCTGTGGTACAAAGAGGAGAAGCCTACAACCACAGTTGAGATACAGTGAAGGTCATCACAGCTGGTTGCCTTGGCCAGTTTATCTATAAAGACAGAGCTTTTACCTGACAGGAAGCAGTTGGTGCAACCCACAGAATGTTCATCTGCTGCGAATCACCTGGGGAGTTAGAAATCTTGATGCTGTACCCCATACCTATTAAGTGAGAATCTCTGGATGTGTGCTCAGGCATCTGTATTTTTTTTAAAGTTACTAAGGTCATTCTAACATGCAGTCACTGCTCTATGTGAAGGACACAGTGTGAACAGTTCTTACAGAGAACTCCATCAGGTGTACAAGTTTCCTAGCAACATGGCCTTTGGGTCACCATATTACACAGACTTCTCTACTACCCACAAGCTCAGGCAATTAGAGAGAAGTTACTGTTACTAAGAAATCAAACCGCATTCTACTCACCAAACAAACTGCTTGAATGGCCTTCTTTTGATATAGGTTTCAGTTCATTTAATCCCCAGGCATAACCTTTATAATTATTCCAAGCATGTTGCATCATCTGAGGAAAAAAAATGGAAATGGGATTATGATTTGAATTGAGATGTTTTTGCTACAAAATAGATCATATACTGAAAAGCTAAAGATTAAAACATTAAAATTCACTACTTAGTTAAAAGGATGATGATTAATTAAAAGGGTGATGATAGTATAAACTAAAACATACATATATACATTATCCTTTATGTGTACATATGAAAATTTTTCTTTTTTTAGTCCATTTAATCCTATTTAATGTCAATATCATTTTCAAGTCAGTTTCCAACAACAGGAATTTAGCTTATCCTAAAACGATACACCATTCCTACATTTATCTAGTTCATTCTCATAACAGATTAAATCTGCAAAGGTGCTATATTTAAAATTCTTATTTTTGCACAAGGTTCTTCCTGTTTTGTTGACTTCATCGTATACAGACAAATATTCAAGGTTATCACTTTAAACGCTTTGATTTTTTTGACTAAGACTAAACGAAAAAATATTTTTAGATATCTATAGGAAATAAAAAATGAAACTCTATGATTATGCCTAGAGTTTGAAACATTCCAGTTTAATATAATCAATCTTTAGTTAGATATGCATGTGTGCATATGTATGTAACTGAAGATTGATTCTGCATAATCCCAACTGACAGTCCATGTACCAGCAATATTTTTAAAAGACAAACCTGTCATAAATTACTTATATAAATTTTTTCAATGACTCAAAGAATATACATAATTATTTTTGTATATATTTTTTAAAAAATGGTTGGGGACTCTTAAACTGTCTAGAACTTATTCATGCCACTATTTCTACCCTATTAGCAACAGTAAACAAAACAGACATAATCTGAAAATGTTCTATTCTGGCTCCATGTTTTAAACTATCTTAAACAGTATCACATAAAGCTACAGCTATTACTCAAGAGCTGTTTATTACTAAAAATCTTTAGTGAGATCAACACATTTTTATTAATAACAAAGTCTTTATATGTCCCTAAACACAACAGTGAGCATCTTTTTTTATCCAATTTCTTTAATCTTCCTATCTCACCACAATTACTATTACCAATAACTACCAAGAATCCATACCATCTGCTGAGTACTCTGCTAAATGCTGTACCGTCAGTCTTGTACTCAATTCTTGCTACAACCCTATGAAAATATGTTTTACTGTCATTAAGTAGATGAAGAAACTGAGGCTGGGAAGTTAAAACCACAACTTTACTCAAAGTCCTAACATTTCTCCACAGCCAGGGAGCCAGGGTTCATCATTTCCAAGTTGGCCTGACTCCAAAGATCATGGCATTAACCAACACACTGCATCACCTTAACGAGTCAGCAACAGAATCTTCTTTGAATGAATCAGATTGTTGTTCTTCCAACTATCAAAAGCATGTGTAGAAGACAATGTTTTCAAGATTTTCTTCTTATAAATTAATTTTATTGGAAAATCTAATAGATTTGCGGGTCAGATAAATTGATTTAAATCTCTACAATGTCACTGATTAGTCACATACTTAAACATGAGTCATAGTTTTTGTGAGACTCTCTTTCCTTATCTGAAAATTTGGGATCATAAATCCTCACAGGGTGTATGTAAGGAATGTATGAACATGGTCTGTGTTTCTGCACCTACCATACTGCTTGACAGATGGCAGGTAATCACACGTTTATTGAATTTTAAACTTATATTGAAACCAATTATACTCACATCCCAAAAAATAGAAACCGATGAGCCTCTGAAAGACTAGGTGTATGAAATTCATGAAAACACCTTGAGATTATATCTGAATTTTATTTGGTTTTCTTGTTAAATGTACTACATTTAGTAAACTTTTCATTTCTGTAAATTTCTAAAGATGTTTAATAAATTCAAAAGCTTTTGGAATACACTGTACATCAAAATAGAAAAAAAATGTTATGGTGATTTGTTTCAGCTGCGAATCCGACTGGAAACCAGTGCCGCATACTATTAGTGGCTTAATGATAGCATAAGCTTTCCCGTAGAGGACTGGGTTGCTTTGTCAAAAATTATCATTTATACAACATACCACTAGTACAGAACCTCCTGATGTAACCTTTGTAGTATATATTAACTTTCCCTATCTTTTTTCCTCCAGGGAAAATTTGACACTAATAGCTCAGCTTCCTACATTTCAAAAGATGCTGTGACACGGTTCTCAAAATGGGTTCCTCATCCCATGGGATTTTTATTAGTTAAAGTTAAGAAAGAAGAAGCAAACAATGTGGTCAAAATGCCCTGAATAAAACATCACAAGCAGTTTTTCCAGTAATTGGTAAAGTGAAGAGGAACAGTCATACTGTTAACTGATTTCACCAGCTTGTCACCTCTGGAAATGATTTACTGTATTAAAGCTAACTGTAAGACATCATGTGTGCATAGAATAACCGTGAGGCTGAGTTCACAGGTCGCATATATAAAATCAACTTCTCGGCTCAGATTTATGACTTACACAAGTACTTCAAAACATCAAAAGGCTACTAGCTTTTAATTCTACAGTACTAAGCAATTAGCCAGCTGAGAGACATTTAATTTCTCCAAGGCTCAGTGTTCTTGCGAGTTCAAAGGACAAGGGGGTCACTCCTAAAATTCAACTACGAAGAAGGAAGTCCATGAATAGGATTGATTCCCCCCTATTCATATGCTCCTTTATTTTGTTCTGCAGTCTTTCAGCAACTTACCTAGGGTTCCACAGCCAGACATCCCAAGTACAAGGATTAAAACGGGGCTACACTTCAAATGCAGTACTGAAACCCTCACGAAATAAAATAAACTGAAAGCAGAGCAAAGCAATTTTCTTCCTGAATATTTACATTTGCATTGACGAAAGGTATAGCTAACACACTGTGTGAATAGAAACAAACAAGACACGATGACACAAAATGTCATAATAGCAATCCATCATTCTGACCAAAAAAGACAGAATGAAGACATAAGATAATCAAAAAATAACATTACTTCTCCTTGGCTCTATGTTTATAGAAAAGACTCCTTGACTTTTTCTTTTCTTTCAATTGGCATCAGGGCTGACTAATTAGGCAATGCCATTTATTGAGTATCCGCTACACTATGAATACAAACACTCTAAAGAACCAGAAGAGAAACGTACAGGACTCTATTTCACTTATTATCTAACAGATAATGCATGGAAGCTTAAAATTCTGCCTTCTTATATGCTCAGTAAATGTCTATAAATACGAGAGAACAGTAAGAAAACTAATTAAATGTTGTGCACAGCTCTATGTTCTACCTAACAATTTGTTTTAAATTGTATGTCATGATCCAATCAAGGACACTGCAAAGAAATAAAGTATGTTTGAACCTCCCCAGTATGTGTAGATTTCATAACTTGGATTTTTATTGCTAAGAACTACCCTTAGCAAATATTTTTATTTGCTGAAGGTTTATCATATGATCTTAAATCTTTTTGGAAATCTCACTGATCTTGCCAGACAGCTCTCACGAAGACTTTGCGGTTTCGTCTGTACCCTTGAAGAAGGCTATGAGTTTAAGTTCCACTTACACCCTCCTTCTGTGGGGTCTTACACAAAATTTCTGTAGTTTGCACGTGTGATCCTGGCTCCAGCTGAATGATCCAGGTCTGGTGCCCGATCCAAAGGCAGATAACTGAGAGCTGGCCATGAGCCTCCAATGCCAGGTACCCTGGTGTGTAGCTCTCACTAGTGATGGAGCTGGGCAACCCAACCACCTACTCAATCTACGGGAGTGTAACTGGGAGACATTTAGAGAGAATCTGGAGGTCAGACGATGATGCAGAAACAGAAGTACCAACATGCAAAAAGTCGTAAAAAGGAGTCCCAAGGCAGTTGAAGCCACAGGGGAAACAGGAAATGAGGGGAGAAAGGTAAGAGGAAGCTGAGAGAGGCAGAGACGAGGTACTCAGTCATTTGCACGGGGCACCAGCAGAACTGTGTTAGGTCTGTACAGCAGCTATGCAACAACAAACGAGGCTACTGAATTCTGAATGTTGATGAATTATCTTCCCTCTTCCTCTCTGTCTGCTGCACCTGTTTGCTTACTTTCGTGTGTGTCCTTATAGAAAACCTTCTTGTTTATTGAGCAGTAATGCGTAAGAGCAGGTCATGCGCAAAGGCATCTGAAAAACTGGATTCATATCCAACCTCCGCAATCTTCAATGTGATTCTAAGTGAGGCAATCAATCTCTTGGAGCCCACTTTCTACTTCCACAAAATGTGAATAAATAAAAGCACCAGCCTCATTGGCTGTGGTGATAATCAAATAAAATAACGCACGTAAAGAGTTTAGCACATTGCCTGACACAAGCGTACAATATATTTTAGGCATTATGATTACTTTTATTAAAAACCTAACCTTGTCTTTGATTTCTGCAATCTGAAAGAGCTTCGTAAGTCTTCTTAGTAACATATATAAACAGAAGGGACAAATATACACGAAACCAGACAAATCTATATCATACGCAAGCTCTTCATAAATATACACATTTTGAAATGTACACAACTGTTTGGCATCCAAAAGGTGGAAAGGATAAAGAGTACCAAGGGGGTAAGGTAATGCGAGTCAATCTTTAGTTCTAAAGGTTCATATATTGGCTTTCATGAAATCTTCGCTGCGCCAGGTATGTTTGTGTAGGGGGTTTGTTTGGGGGTTTGTGGGGCTGATTTTGGAAAAAGATATGACCACAGGAAGCTTTACTGGGTGGTTGCATGAGAAGGTAGGTCTCACACAGCATGAGATCCTCTGGAGACTTAGGGCAAGGGGGCCACCATGTAGAAAGGGAGGAGGGCGAAGGAACTCCCAGGGGAGAGGGCTTAGACCTAGGGCTTAGGACTAAGTGATGTCGCTCTCCAGCATGGTGGGGAATTTCTAGATCAGAAAACCCTGAAGGGCAGCTGCAGCTTGGGGTCTTAAAACCACAAAGCTCTATCTTATCAATGGCCAACAGACGCTAGGTGGTGTTTCACAGAATATGTAACGCAAGCAGGATCTAAATGGCTAAAAATATGCTGTTTTAAGCTATTTTTTAAAATAATTAGATGTGTAAAAATTTGAGTTTGGTGCCAGTGGGTTTTTGAGTTAACAAGTCTCAGCCTGCAGTAAAGAAATAAGCAACCTAGAGGCCAACAGACAGAGGCCCATTTACATAACAACTTGCTGTCTGGTGCTAAAGGCTGGAAGCCCTGTGCTCCAGTGATATTCTTGTCCTCAGTGTTCTCGAGGACACCAAGGGCTGTGTTTGGTTCAGGAGAGGTCTTGGGTGGGAGATGAAACTGGCTGATTGTTAAAGCTGAAAGTGATGTGCCATCGCTCTTAAAATTACACTTAGGGTTGAGGCCTTGAAAAACACTGATTTTAAAAGCCTGACGGTAATTTCCACCAAACTTTCACTGAAATTACTTGACTGTCATATAAAAGTAACTTCTTGAACTTTCAGATAAAATGCTCAACACAAAATATTTTTAGGGTCATTGAATCGACCTTCTTTCTTTCAATCTTTGGTGAAACTGGGAAAGGAAAGGAAGGGACAGAGATAAAAAATAACCTGAGGGAATTAATTCACAGCTTCTCCAAACCCTCCACTTACCCACTGGAAAAAATTTCTTCCCAGGTGAACAAATGACAGCAACCTAACCATCCCTCCCTCGCTGTGTTTATCTAACGCTACCTCTCTGCCTACATCTCCCTGTGGGAATGAAGAAGCAGAGGGCCTTGAAGGAGGACCAGGCAGCAGGAGACCTGGTGCTGAGGCAGGACCGTCACCGTCACCGGAGCACGACAAAGCTGGCCGCCTAAGGTGCTGAACCCTTAAACTCCTAGTTTTCTCATCCTTAAAGAAGAATTGTAACAAAGGCACCACCACGGTGTGGGATGTTGAGAGGGGGAGAGGTTGTCCCTGTGTGGGGATCGGGGCTACCTGAACTTTCTCTACTTTCTTAATCTTGCTGTGAACCTAAAATTGCTCTAAACAATAAAGCTTATTTAAAAAAAAATTATCTCCCCTGACGACATGGTGAGGCGATCAAAGGTGATGACGTGGCTGATCTTTGCTCACACACACCACCTCTTCAGAGTCCCCCGGGCTTCAGGAGTTAAACAGAGATAAGGGAGAACACCCGGAAGGAAAGGAGACGTTTAGCTAATTCAGAGTGGAGAGAGCAATTCAGGGACAGGAGAGAAAGGAGGCAGAGCCTGGCGCGGCTGCAGGTTCACAAAGGCTGCAGGCCTGAAGTCTACCCAAGTACATCTCACCTAACAGGCGTCAAGATGCCACCTAAGCCGGTCTTGGCAATGAGCCTCCCCTCGCACAGTTCTTCACAGAGCCAGTGGGCAAGGCCCTGCCTCCAGTCACCTTCTAGCTGTCTTCACCCTGCCAGCCAGGACAGTTTCCAATTTTACCCCTTATCAAATTAAAACACTCATTCATACCTCTGGCTCAATTTACCTCTTTCAAATGCTGAAATATGTTAGTCCTCTCTCCCTTTCCCCAAGGCTGCTAAGGTGTTACAGTGACATTGATCATGTACTGAATACCTGCTGTTGCCAGGGTGAGAATTATACATGGGAATAGAGCAGGGCTGCCAGAATGGGGAAATGGCAAGATTACATGGGACATACTTATGCTAAATAAGCTACTTGTTGTTTATCTGAAATTCAAATTTAACTGGAAGTGCTGTCTGTCACCTGGCAACGCTAGGATAAAGGGAAGGACACATTCAGTCCCTGGTTCTGTCTCCACTGCCAGCTCTCTGGCTTGTGCCACTGCTTTGCCTGGAGCTCAAAAGAGGGGTTGAACATGTGAGGGGCCAGACAGGAACAGAATGGCCAGGTCCAGGGCAACTGGAAGTGAATGGAGAATGTGGCAAAATGAGAGTGAAGGCCCTGACTAAAGCCATTTAAAAAAATACTATGCTGGCTAAGGGAAAGGCACTTCTGCGAGCCAGTTACCCAACAGCCCAGCAGTTTATGTTGCAACCCCTAGTTCACAGGTGGACTTAGACCTAACGGCTGTTTTTAGGTCTGTGGGCATGTGACTTCCCACCAGCCCTGCTTGCCACAGCTCAGTGAGCAACTTCTAGTCAACCTCTAGGATAAGCCGCCCTTCATGGCCAGCTTCCTGGACTGCTCTGGCCCCACTGTAGCTGCTGTCTCCTTGCCACAAAGTAGCAAAGTCCTCGAGATCTGAGATATACAAAGCATTATGTGTAAACTTCTCAGCAACTCTCTTTTCACTGGATGCGCAGCAGTTAAGAATTTTAGAAAGCGATATACTGTCCTACCAATGAAACTGCACGAGCTGTCGTCATTCTGAGTTATGTAGTTGGAGGCTGTCAAGGAGGACGTGAATTAACTTTGTCAAACAGCTTCCACGCTGCACCCTGAGGGGACCTCCCTCGATACAATTTATCACACTTAATCCTTACAACACCCCTCTGGGGCGTTATTATCTCCATTTTGCAGATAAGGAAGCTGAGGCCCAGTGCAGTGCAGAGATGAGCAAGGCTGTGAACTCGCTCATTTTCATTCTCTCTACTACACCACATATAAGTGCCCTCACACTTTTTTGTTGCTTGCAAACCCTCGACAGTCAGCTGTGGCCTCTGAGTTTTCCTGTTGCTCCATATGGTAGACAGCCCTTTCTGGGGTCCAAGAAGCCATGGCCAGGCCTGGCAGAAAATAACACACCAAATGGGGCTTGTGAGCTGGCTCAAAGAATGTCACAGCACCACCTTCCCGCCCTCCACATCAGCTCTCTGTTCCCGCTCTATACCCAACTTTTCTACTCCTGTCCCTCGATACTCCTTAGGCAGACAAGGTGGTTCTGCCCTACCCAACCTGTCGTCACTAGATTTATGGGAAACCGTGGATCCCTCTCCTTAAAGCCAAGCCGACTGTACCGGCACGGGTTCTCTTCAGCTGCAGTGTTTTCTGAGGTTTACCACCACCCCGGCGGCTAACCAGTTTTCCTTTCTTTTCTCCACAACTCTGCTTCTTTCTCGTTGCCATGTATGCAGGTTGTTTGTTACCAGCTACCTGAGGCTGCCTCTAACCACTGAGTGGATATATATGTGTGCGAATTTCCTTCAGATTTAGATATCCTAAATTCTTCCACAGCCAAGTTTAATATACTTTTTTTAAAAGACGGCAGGAGATATATAAAGAAGGAGTAATCATTTAATGCTACTGCATGAACTCTAATGGGCCACTGAGCATTAATTCCCTGGTGAAAGAGAGAATGGTTAGCAATGGCAATTTTTCAGCAAAAGAGTCAGAATGCCTGATAAAGCCAATTTTAAAAAATGAGAATTCTAGTAATAACTACTTGTAGAAGACAGATTGTTCTGTTTCTAAAAAGTATCTCATTCTCCTAAGAAAAAGCCAGTGTCTCTAATTCTACCTCAAAAAATTGGATCTTATGCATTTAATGGTTCTCTTTATGGACAAATTCTGACATTATTTTATAAACTTTTTTGTTGTTACTAAATGGAAGAGGATACAGCGCAAAAAAAAAAAACAAAAAATGGAAAAGAAACACTGATTAAGATGTAAGAACATTTCTCTAAAATATTCTAAGAGTTAGTAATTTAGCATTCCAGAAGTTAGAGGTTAAAAAAGGGCTTGTTCGTACATGAATATCTAGTACATCTTTTTTGGAAAGCAACACTATTGCTGAGAACATTTTCTTTACATAGAACAGTTTGGCATCAGCTGAGGGTCTATCACTTGCAGTTATTTCCCCATCAAAAACATGTCTTGTGGTTAATGACTACGGTCTCTTTAGGCAAAAGTTGTCACTGGGAGTTCGTAAATTGTCACTTTGTTCAGAAGTTGTCACTCTGCATTCAAAGGTTCAACCTCAGGGTTTTGGTCTGTTTATTTGGCTGATTTTTAATTAACACTAAAACTGTATTCATTAGATTAGTGCAGCTGAGACCCATGTGGTCAGTGTGAGGCCAGCAAGTGGACATTTGCAGGTCTGTGATGACGACTGATCCGGTGGGCCTTTCTCAACTTGGGAGCCATCAGCAACTATAGAGCTTTTTTAGTGATCAATAAAAAAAGGAATCCTTTGCTGGGGTATCATGATGCTCCCTTCATGTTTCAAGGAGATCTAAAAAACTACTCCATTAAAAAATAAATACCATTCTCATGTAGCATCTTATCTCAAAAGGTGTTTTTTTAATTAGTTTTAATATTTGTAATAGAAAGGAAAGCCTAAACATTCTTTTAACTCATGCATACCATTCTACAACTTCAAATTTTCACTCCATTTATCTTTCTGCAGTAGTGACACAATGGTTTTTTAAAATTGAAATATGCTATCTTGATTTAAAAATTTTTTTTTATCTTATATAAATTTTAAACTTTCTTTTCTGACTATTACAAGGGTACAAACATTTTAGTTACATGAATTGCTTTTGTACAGTTTGAATCGAAGTTATAACTGTGTCCGTCACCCAGACAGTGTGCACTGTACCTGTCAGGTGTGAATTTACCTATCCCCTCTTCGCCCCACCACCTGCTTGATTTCCATTGAGTTTTATTTCCATATGTGCCCATGAGTGTTGATCTATTAGTTCCAATTTAATAGTGAGTACCTGTGGTGTTTGTTTTTCCATTCTTGCAATACTTCACTTAGACGAACAGTCTCCAAGTTCCATCCAGGTTGTTACAAAAGGTATTAGTTTACCATTTTTTATGACTGAGCAGTACTCCGTGGTGTATATATACCACACTTTATTAATCTACTCATGTATTTATGGGCACTTGGGTTGATTCAAATGTCACATATTATAAGAAAATTTGTTGTTTAAAAACAACTTCTGAATGATTACCCTTAAAATTATCCATTATTAATAAATAAGTGGATTATCCATTGTCATCCTAGAATCCATGATCTTAAGATTCTGAAAGTAATCCTTTTGTGTAATGTAGATAACAGTTTTAAAAATTATCTGGGTATAACAATAACAAAAACAAAGAAGGCATTTTGAATATAATTTATGAAATTTAATACCTATGTGCTACTACCTGAAATGCTGATTCTTAGGTATAGTCTTGGAGTAGCAACTAGTGATTTCTATAAGACTTAAAATCCATAATTGTTATGTCCCAAAAAAGTATTTTGTTATCTTCCTTGGAACAGAAATAGTCAGCATTTATTGAACGCTCTTATGTCAGAAAGCACATAAAGCACTGACATATCTTCTCGTTCCCTTACAACAACCCTGCAAGGAAGGCAGTCTCCCCCTTGAGAATCCCTCTACACAGATGAAGAAATTAAGAGGTTAAGTAATTTTCCCAAGATCAGACTTCCAGTAAGTGGTAGAAGTTGGCTCTAAATTTATGTTGACTCCAAAGCCTAAGATGTATTGTCTTATACACTGTCCTGAGCCAAACATGCGACCCATGCACTCTAGGGGAAGCCTTCCTTCCAAATAAATTTCCAAATAAAGTGTCTCATGTGTTGTTGGTATACATTTCTAATACCTAATTTACTAGTGTAATAACAAATAATTATTCTGGGAAAGTTAACTTTTAAGAGTGAGACTTTGAGAAATATGACATGCAAAATCAACTTCCATTCTTCCTTCTTTTGAAAGTCTTGCAGATATATGGAGAAATGTTGAACATATTGGTAGATTAAAGAACTGAAAATGTGAATTATCTCTTGCTTCCAGTGCCCTGTAAGGAAAAAGCTGCCTTACATATGTTGAAAAAGAACTTTGCTATACATTCATTTTAACAGCTAAGTTTCTTCCTTTGAAAGATATTTGTTCCTCTCATTTGGGCATCCTACACAATTATCTCATTATGTTTACTCTTGGTTTTACTGTAGATGATATTTCATCGCCAAGAGAACAACCTAATAATTTCATTTTGTGGCTACTGAAAAAAGACATATTGCTCGATATGCTGGTTTAAATGTCAATAAGCACTCTAAAAATTACCCTAATTGACAATATCAGATTTCTTATTAAATATATGAAAAAAAAAGTTAGAGATATTATTTTTCAAAGCTCTAACTATAGTTCCATTTAGACCTCTATGCTACTAAGATTATGACTAAAAATGGCAAACACTGGTTTTGGACTATACGTAATATAGTAACACCTTTAAGGCATGCACTAATATCTAATATGTCTGTAGCATTACTACCCTATAAACCATATTTCCTATGGATTGAAGATCATCTCAGATGTTTTGTAAGTCACAGTAAGTATTTCCTAAGCCTGAAAATACATTATTCTAACCATTCTGGTAAAGCTTTAAAATCTGATAAAGGCTGATTTTTTTTTCGAATAGTAAAAAAAAGATAATCATCATTCATTCTACTGTTACCGGATGGCAAGTGCCCAGCATTAAATATATGCGAGATTCGGCGACCTGTTAAAATAGACTGCATTACTTAGTGTTAGCTTTGAGTGCAATGACTTCCAATTTTGTTCAGTTATTTTATGGCTTAAAATCAGGCAAAGACCTGCAATAAATTTAAGAAGAAAAAGAAATGCCAAGTTTGTCGGCAGAGGTCAAATTACTTTATAATTCAAAAAGACTACACGAAGCTGCAAAACAATAATAAAAATGGAAAAATTTGAATATGTAGTCTACCTATTGCAGATACCACAGATTGATTCACCCCACACCCAAATCTCTTTTCCCTTGCTTGTCCCTGGACAGAAGCTGTAAAAGCCTCTCCATAGTGAGAGGTGGCTATGTGATAAAGTTCCAGCCACTGAGACATCTGTCAAGGTCTCTGGGTATCTTTGCTTTCCCTCTTCCTTCCGCTTTGAACAAAGGTGTGACACATGTGGTTGTGCTGTCACGGTGGCTGTTCTGCTGCTATGAGTGCGTTAAAGCCAGGAGAACGGCAGGTGCATCGTCCCTTAAGGAGGAGCATTGTCCATTAAGGAGGAGCCAGCCATATAACATAACAGCCAGTTATTTTTAAAGTTCAAACTAAAGTGATTTTATTACTAACTGATCTACGACCAATCACTAATGAATTTAACACTTACGTAGTTATCCCTTGGTTGTCTTTTTGAAACTTAAATGATCAACTCAAAGATGGACTTTACACTATATCCTCAATTTGGGAAAATATTAAATAGAAGTTTTTCTCTGCAGTATTTCTTTTCGTATCATTTGGTAACTGAAACTACTCTAAAAGTTTGACAATTGATGGCAATGTAACAATAAATAATACGATTTACCAAAGAAATTATGGTAGCCACATCCTCTGATCAAGTTTTAAATGACTGATGTGTGGGTTTGAGGGGCAGGCAAGAATGATTAAAAAAAGAGGTGTGTGGCCAAGGTTCCTGGATTCACTCAGAAAACAGTGACATCATGGAATAACTTGAGTAGCTTTTCCCCACTTTGTTTGAAAAAAGTAAAATAATTATTCAAAATTAAACAAATTATTCAAGTAAATACTGTTACCAAACAAGACTATGTTATATTTTTGGATAAAACCTCAAATATTAAGATATCTTCTATAATATAATTTATCTACAGCATTAGCAAAAACTGAATTACTCCAATAATTGTATCCCATTTCGGTTACTATATCAGACAGCTTTAGCTTCTCGAAAAGGGCTCTAGTTACAAAAATTTTTTTTAATAATATTTTTACTAAATACTATGCTTCTGGTTAGCAAAACTGATAACTCTAGTTGAAACGTTTAATTTTTATTTATTTTTATAGACTATCGTGGCTAAGTTACAATTTCTTTCTCAAACGTAAAATTTCTCACCTTCAAATATATATGTACGTATACATGTATATGTGAAAGAATACAACTTTTCCCCCACAGTTTTATTCTAACTAAACCACATCTTATTTAAAACAGGTCAGTATACTTGTGATCTTCCGCTATCAATTTCCATATAAACTGACTGTCTTACCCTATGTGTTTTCTTTTCAGTGTTTGAACAGTATTAGAATTCCATATCCTTCATTTCTGGAAACAAGACTATTGCTCCAAACAGAGAAGTATGACCTTCTACCATTGACAGAAAGTATCTTCCCAGTACTGAATATAAAATACTGTCCTTGGCTTAGGACTTTTCTAACTTGATTTAAATTATCCTTGTTTAAAATGCTCCTCCAAACCAGGAGAATATTTTACTTTCTACTGGGATACTCTGTCAGGGTTTATGAGGGCCCTGTCCATCCTGTCTGTTTCCGTGGTCCCATCTCAGGAAGTTACCCTTCCAGCAATTAACTACTACTCACCTTTGACTTTTACTAACAAAGAACTGAAGTCGTGAAATCTAATGGATCAAATACAGGGCCTGCCAGTGTTTACACTGGACAATGGTGAGGGTGTTCCATGGGCCTCGGCCCTCCATAGCAATAGCCAGCTGCTACAGAACTCACAGGAGGAGGCAAACCATACTTCTGTCAGCCAGACAGAAAGCAAATTCTCCAAGAGGTTCGGTTGGGCAGCAGCACAGAATCTGTCCTAGCACTGGACTCTCCAGACCAAATCTTACTCCCACTTTTTCCTTTGTGCCAGGCTGAACCATTCATTCCTTCCACAAACATCTGGACACCTACAGCTACAGCTATATTCTGCATCCGATTTTTCTCCGCAAGGGGCTTACCAGTGCACAGGTGTATGCCCATGTGATGATCTTATCAATGCCACAACATTAATAATGCTGTCATTCTGGTTCTATCTCCACTTTTTTTCCTCCACCGACTTGACCTTCTGGGTTACTGGGTCCTGCTCAGCTCAGACTCACGACTACTGTGATATTCCTTGCCACTATTCTTTGGAATCCAGACTCACATCTCAATTCTATTCTCAGGACTAATGGTAACCATCTGCTGTAAAGGAACTGTCTTTGTAGTATGATCTCTAGTCTTTGGGCCCCTCTAGGTACTGGTCCAGACTATCACAATAAAATGTCACTATGTACACTTAAGGCAAGAAACAGTTCTATGATGTTTGCCACTGAGCCAGTTTTGCTTACAGAAGTTCTTTCTATAGTGTAACATATGTAAGTGATGATTCACTGTAATCCAAGTCTCCCTTCCCCAGATCAACTAATTCTTGATGGAGAAACTTAAGCATTTCCCCATATTTTCACATATAAAACTGTTAAGCTGTTAAGAGTTTTTCCAAAATGTCTTCAGCACAAGGCTCTGAATTATGAAGTGGCAAACGAAGATTTGGGTAACAAGTCATTTCAAAATTGAAGGAAAGCCTTAACTAGTTTTCCACTGCTGTGTAGCTTGATCTTTGATGAGGTGCTCAAGCATGCATCTGAGTCCACAGCCAGGTGGTGGCTGCCAGAAGAGGTTCTCCATCTTCATAGCCTGACATCACAGGAAACCAAGTCCACCTTGCCCAAACCCTTGAAAGATGCCAATTACATTTAAAGCTGATTCTTCTGGATCACAAAATCTGCGAAGTAGTTATCACTGTTTCACCACTTTAGAAAGTGTGACAAAAACAAACTTGTAAAGTTTAACAAAAGATCATATTATAAAACACAGTTCTGTTGTAAACTGCTTTTTCCAGTTTCTAGCCCTGATTTAAAAATACGGCAGACATGATCTGAATCAAAAATGTTTTGTTTCTTCCTTTTAAATGTAGTGCCAGGGTATATCCCATTATGCCTATAGATTCAACGTTGTAACATAATGATCCAAAAAGGACTGAGTGGATATCATTCTCACTGCAATTAACACTTTCCTTTTGCCAATATTCACGTAAGCCAAGAATTTGTTAAATACCATGAGACAAATGCATTTCTAATCTGATCACGATCTCATACATTTCACCAATACTTACCAATTGTATTGTGTAATCATGTACTCAATTATTAACAGCAAGTATTTTTGAGCACCTGATTGATGCCCAACAGATCAGTGCTCTGTTTAATAATATACAGCTGCAGGTTATTGTTTTGTTTATGTCTTGTGGTTCTCAGTTTCTCCAAGTAGATAATAGAGTGAAAAGCATGGGAATGTGCCAGATTCTTTCCTACTCTCCTTGGATGTCAGTCTATTCAGCTCTCTGCACCCAATGGCAATGCAGATGTTACTGACTAACTAACCCATGATCAAAGGACAAACTCTGTGAACACGAGAATGAATAAATAGACTTTTGGATAATTTTACATAATATTAGATCTAATAATATTAGATCTAAGTCTTGAATACACAATTCGAACAGCTAAAATTCAAGTACAGTTGACCCTTGAACAACATGAGTTTGAATTGTGCAAGTCCACTTATACATGGGTTTTCTTCTGCCTCTGCCACCCCTGAGAAAGACCGACCTCTGATCTTCCTCCTCCTCCTCCTCAGCCTATTCAATACGAAGATGATGAGGATGAAGATTTTTATGATGATCCACTTTCACTTAGTGAACAGTAACATATTTTCTTTCCTTTTTTTTTTTTTTTTTTATCAGCAGGGTCTTGCTCTATTGCCCAGGCTGGAATGCAGTGGCACAATCATAACTCACTGTAACCTTGAACTCTGGGGCTCAGGCAATCCTTCCACCTCAGCTTCCTGAGTAGCTGGGACTATAGGTAATGTGTCACCATGCCCAGCTAATTTTTTTTTTTTTTTCTAGAGACTGGCTCTCGCCATCCAAGCAAGTCTTAACTCCTGGCCTCAAGTAATCCTTCTACCTTGGCCTCCCAAAGTGTTGGGATTATAGGCACAAGCCATTTTGCCTGGCTCTGTATTTTCTATTCCTTATGATTTTCTTAATAACATTTTCTTTTCTCTAGGTTTACGGTAAGAATATAGTATATAATACATATAATATAGAAACTATGTGTTAATTGACTGTTTATGTTATCAGCAAGTCTTCCAGGCAACAGTAGGTCATTAGTAATTAAGTTTTTGGGAAGTCAAAAGTTATACGCAGATTTTTGACTGGGGGGAGGAGGTTGGTTGGTGCCCCAATCCCTGCATTTTTCAAGGGCCAACTGTAATTTCTTTCCTTATAATCTCCAGAAGGAAGCTCACTGGAAAATTAGAAATTAAGAAAATTAGAAATTCCACTCAATTTTCACAGGAAGACTATTTCTTACCCTTAATTACGTATTCCGGAGATGAAGCACACTCTTTTTCTGTGATATCTGTGCTACACATAAAAATAGACAAGTAGATAAACAGTAGGGTTTTTTTTTAATCACTGGAAAAAGTTTTTTCTCCTTTTAATTTTATTCTAGAACTCACAGTCCTCTGGTTTCGGTCAAGAATATCGTCAGTATTAAAAGTCACTAATAATATGTGAATATTTTATTTGCAAATGAAGTTGTTACTAAAATCATTAAAGGCCATTGGTTTAAAATAGGGTTTCTTAACCTTGGCACTACTGACATTTGGGTTGGATAATACTTTGTTGTGGGGTGGGGGCAGACCTGTGCATTGCAGGATGCTTAGCAACATCCTTGGCCTCTATACATTAGTAGTCCATATCCCACTCCTCCAGATGTGACAACCATTATCTCCAGACACTGTCAAACGTACCCTGGGGGGCATAATAGCCTAGTTGAGAACCACTGGTTAAAGCAAACTGTTCAATTAGAATAATAATCCCAGTACTTACATAGCACCATGTACTAGTCACTATTCTACATACTTTACATATATTAATATATTTGATTTAATCCTTAAATAATAACTCTACAAAGACCCAGAAAACATTTACAGATGAGAACATTGAGGTACAGGGACGTTAAGTCACTTGCCCAAGGTCATCAGACACATGTGGCAGGAGGGAAATCACATCCTGGAGTCTGGCTCCAGAGTTTGTGCTCCTAACTTCTACACTATGCCTGCTAACATGCAGGGAGAATAAAAACGAATCAGAAATATTTTTCATTCAAGATTTTTAGCAGTCTGACAACATTGGGCACTTTGCCCCTACTGAACTCAGAATACTCATTTTAAAAACAAGAACAATAATGGGATTAAAATACTTTATCAAAGGCTTCAACAAAAGTCCTAAAAGAATAAAATATTCTTCCTATTTATCAGTACTCCTTACATGTGGATACAATATCTTTGCTTTCCTTCCCTGTTTATCTGCATGTAGTGAGAGTTGTTATACAAAGGAATATACTGTGCTACTATAAACCTAGCTTCTTTTGACCTGGGTTACTCTTACCAGTAAATTAGGGGACAAAAAGTCTCTTGGGTAACTGTTTCTGCTTGTTGAACACAAACACAGCAACAGGCCACATAATTCACACAATGGCTGTGGAGTATGTATGCAAGTGACCTGTGTGTGGCTTCACCATACTGTACACACACATAGGACCCCAAAGTGGTAAGTAGAACAAAATGGTCCCCCCAAAATGTCCAGGCCCTAATCCCTGGACCTGTGAATATGTTATCTTATGTGGAAAAATAGAATTGGTAGATATAATGAAAGTTACTTAAGGCTAATTAAGATGATTAAAATAGAGATTAGCCTGGATTATCCAGGTGGGCCCAATCTAATCAAGTGAGCCCTTAAACGCAGAGAACATTCTTCTGCTGGGTGCAGGAGAAATGCAGCAGGAGAGAAAAGACAGAGAGACTGAGTTGAACAGGACTCGATGGGATGTTGCTGGTTTGAAAAGGGAGGGGGCACGCTCCACTCGGCGGCACTTACATGAAAACTGGAAAGACACAGCAATATTAGCAGGCCCCTGCACAAGGACACACAAATTTATGAAGTGTTTCAGATTTTTAAGAGGGTCGTACAACGTGGTGACGTGGTGACTACAGTTAATAATAACGTATTCTTGAAAACTGCTACGAGTAAATTTTAAGTGTCCTTACCGCATATACACACACACAAATGACAAGCATGGCAGGTAATGGATACGTTAATTAGCTGGAGTTAGCCATTCCACAGTGGATACCTATTTCAAAACATCGTGATGTACACCATAAATAAATACCATTTTTATTTGTCTGGATGACTGAACGAATGAAAAGAATATGGAGGGGGCAATGGTGACAAGCAGTGTAGGTGGCCTTAAGGAGCTGAGAATCTCCTGGCTGACAGCTGGCAAAGAAATGGGGACCTCAGTCCTACAGGTGCGAGGAACTCGATTTTGCTAACAACCTGAATGAGTTTGTAAGCAGATTCTCTCCCCAGTTAAGAGCCTGGGCCAGCTGACATCTCGCTTTTGGCCTTAAGAAACTGAATGCAGAGAAACCCAATAAGCCCACTCTGACTCTGACCTACCGAACTGTGAGATATTAATTTGTATTGTTTTAAGCCACTATGTACATGATAATTTCTTATGGCAGTGAAAGAAAACACACCACACAACATGCCCAAGACAAGGAAGAACAGTAATTTACTCACTGCCATATCACGAATTACCCAAGTAGTAGAAAGGGGTTTAGACACTGTCTTTCAAACCCCCGAATTATTTCCTTAAATAATCAATATCTGCATAGGTTTCTTAACACGCAAATAGTTTTGCATCCATTCACTCACTGGTTCCTAACAAAAGCCATGAAAGGTAAGCATTAGAATCACTTACACAGATGAAAGCCAGAGGCTCGAAAGCATTGTGTGCGTACACAGGACACAGGGCCGGACTGTTAATAAAGTGACAAAGCCACGCGCTCTTTCATCTTCTTGCCTTTTCATGTGCTGCCTTCAACAGTAAGAATGTAATAAATATAGCAATTTAAGCAAAGCAAGTCATAAAAACACAGAGAGAGAAATGGGGAAAAGAACAGGTAGGAATTTGTGGAACAGATTAAGATTTAAATCAGGTCTTGATGGACAGGTAAGTTTTTAAAAGATAAATGGTAAGATCTAATTATTTTGTAAATTTAGAATCAAATTTGTGTGTGTGTGTTTTAATCTGTCATCATTAAAGTTAAGTGTCTGGACTTCATCAGATTATGAAGAAGCAATATGATAGGCTGTTAAAAGGTGATCATCTCAGGGCAGGTAAGTTTGATTCATGAACTGACAACTTCCAGGCCTGTCTGTGTAACTGTTAATGGAACAACATAAAGATGCTAATGTTGGTGAACTGTCATCTCAGGAAGGCAAAATTTTCTGTAGTGAATATATAACAGAACCCCAAATAATCTGCCCCTGACAAGCAGGTCCACTACACAGATATTTCCGATAAGATAAATGCAGCAAACAGATGTCTGGATGTAGCAGAGATGCTGGAAGACCTCCGTGCAGTCAGGCGACCCGCTCCTTTCCGTCACTTAGGAGGCTCTGTGCCATGGCTACATTTGAACTACAAATCAATACTCTGCCCCCTGGCCATAGGTGATTAGACACCGAACTAAAGCTGGGTCAGATTTTCCATTCTGGGAATTTGGAATTGAGCCTCGGAGATACTTTTTATTAATAGAAACTCTATTAGTGCTTAAACTCACTGGCCATGTAAACGAGTGGACTGATTCATAGAGAGCTAATCTTCAGAGGAAATAAAGCAGATATGTCTAGAGACAAAAGACCAAGTAGCCCAGGACAAGCAATGAGGAATAGCAGTCTCAGATCCTGGTGCCTTCCAGATGTGTAGTTCCAAGCCCTGTGAGGTCTTGCAGCACTTTTCGACCTAGATCCATGAGATATCCCCTTTTACCTTATAATAAATATCTCCCTGACCCCACCTCTTTAACCTAAATTGGGTGTATTTACATTCTTACAAACAAATGAACCCTTCATCAGATTCTCAAAAAAACCACTTGGGGACCACGTATCTTCCCTCTGTTCCAAACACCTATGAAAACCCCAAAGTTAGGTCAATCTACTTGTCTGCCTTTTCCAAATACGGCATAGTGGCTAAATTCTGCTAAAGAAAAATCAAGCTAGTGAACAGAAGAGGCCAGCACAAGCCCATGGCTGCCAGCTCCAACCATGTGCTCAGCAGTGTCCAGCAAGTCTTCTGAGTCTACTCAGTCTTCCTATTGCCCCTTGTCACCTTACAGCTACCACCCCAGCTCTCCAGTCCTGTCCACAGTGACCTTCCTGAAAGAGTAGTCTGTGCACATCCTCAGCACCACTGCAATATGCCTTCCACCCCAAATACCGTGGAATCTGTCTCAGTAGGGGTCACCTTCAACCTGCTTGTTACCAAATCCACAGAACAAGTCTCAGTCCTTGTCTTGCCTCTCAGCAGCATTGACACTATTAACTGAGACACACTCCTTAAAATATTAAATTATCTAAAAACGGTCCGGGCTGCCGCACTCCGCCAGCTTACTTCCTACATCTCTGATAGCTGCTTCTGCTACCTCTTACTCTGCACTTCCCTTAAGTGTTGATGTTCCTCAAGCATCTGGGCCCTTGCCTCTTCTTACAGGACACTATCCCTGGCTTGACGGTCTCAAGATCAGTATCTCTAGTCTCAACCTCTCTTTGCAGTGCTTGCTGCGTAGGTCCAACTGCCCATGAGAGACCTTCTCCCATATCCATCTGCCCCTCTCTTCACTCCTCTCCTCTGCCTGGGATCCCGACCCGTCACCCAACCCCTTGTGTCCAAACCAGGAACAGAAGCACCTTCTTTGACTCCATTTTCTCCCATACTCTCCACATTTAAGTGCTCACAAAGTTCTACACATTTTGTTTTTAAATATCTCGAGGATCTGTTTACTTTCTCTATCTTCACTACCCCTCTGTGTGTTTAAGCCATCATCACCTCTCATCTGGATTACTCCAGATTCTTTAACATACATTGCTGACTCTAGTCTCATCCGAAAACGCAAATCTGATACTATATCCCTAACTGAAAACCCACCCAGGCTCTGATGATCTGAGGATAAAATCCAATCACACGGCCAGACCCCTCCTCTGCCTCACTTCTGGGGCCACTTCCCAGCACGCTCTTCTCAGCCACGCTACCCTGGTCCGGTGCCTTGGCTGCCCTCAGAGCCTTCGCACACTTCATTCCCATCCAGGAGTGCTCTTCATCTTGCCTGCAACCGGCTAATTCCCACTCATCCTCAGGTTCTCTAACACTTTGTTTCATTTAGAAAGTGTTCTTGAAGTCCTCACTCCTGTCAGGGTGACATATTCTGCCACATGCACCCACAGCGCCCTCAACTCCCCTCCCAGGGCACTCGTCACGCTGCCTTCTTGCTCTTCACCCCTTTGGGTTCCATGCGGGCAGTGGCTCCATCTGTGTTGCTCACTGTCGTCTCTCCAGTGCCCCAATCATTGTCGGAAAGGCTTCTTAATCTCATTCATCAAAGGAAAATAATCTTAAAAATGTTTAAAAACCATTTGGGTGTGAATGATTACTGTACCACCCCATTTGCATGTACTTTAGAAAGAGTTATTCTGTCTGCGCCTCTTAGACAGGGCCTTTGTTGTCACATCGATACAAAAGTCAGTAACAATGTATTCCTTTGATTCACAGAATCTTTTACAGTGATACACCTTGCCGTGCATTTAAAATTCTAATTTCCTTTGTGTTAATATGGCCATACTTTATGGAACCTCTAGCTTAAAAATTAAATAATTGTAAGATCACATATTCTAAAATTTAAGAGTCAGAGTTGCCCCAAGACTAGGGAGAGAAAAGGAAGCAAATTTAGATTTTGTTTCTTTCAGTGACTATTGTCTTTCCCTTCATTTTGATTTAAACAACCTTCCAGAACTCCAAATTACTTTCATTAATGCTTAGGGCATTCTTTTAGGTAATTATATACACACACATAACCGTGTATACAAGTATGCATATACATATCATTAAGGTGATATACACATACCTGAACACATACTAGTAAACATCATGCTTAATGTTGAGCACAATATTACTCTTAAGAGAGGCTTTTCCAAACAAACTGAGCATGTGTTTTGCTTTCAGAATTAAAGTGTGTTGTTTGCCACAAGCTGGGATAGACATTGTGCCAAACCTTACCTCCTGCCTCCCTCCACTTCCCTCTCAGGCACAGGAGTGGCTGTGACAGGAGTCCCAGTTCTTTATTATCTAAGGAGGGTAAGATCCTCGCCAAGGGGAACCCAGCGGTAGCGAGTGAAGGGTTGAAGAGGCCCTGAGCGAGGGCCAGACAGACCTAGTTCCGATCTCCGGCGAGGCACACACGCGCTGTGCAATGCTGGGCAATTTTCTTGACCCTTCTCAGCCTCGATTTCCTATGTGTAAAATGAGGAAAATAATGCCGAACACGCACGGCTGAGAATTAAATGAGAATTAAATGAGAATATGCATGCAAGGTGGTCACCGCAGTGCCCGACAAGAAGGAAACACTCAGCGAACGGTGTGCTGCAGGTACTTGCACACTTCTTACCATGCTGGACTTAAAATCGCGGACAAAGGAGACAAAACCCGTGCCAAGATGAGATCTTAAAAATCTAGTTATTGGCTGCTTTAATTATATATAATTGATAATATGAAACCAATTAAGGAGACACTATCAGAACAAGAAGAATAACAAACTCATTCTGCGAAGAGAAAGAGGGAGCATACCATAGAGTTTAACCAAGAAGCTTCACTTTTATTAGGTGTGGGGTCTTAACTGTTGCCTCTATTTTAAACTTAGAGAAAAGGACAAAGTTATTAATGTTATTGTTGTTGTTATTCATAAACCAAATATACTTACAGAGTAATAGCTGAGGCTTAAGAGCCAATTAAGGAATAAAATTCTTAATTTAAACATTAATGCAAAATTTTGCTTAAAAGAGAGATATCTAATATCTAATTGGGGTCTTGTTATATAACAATGGAAGACTCAGAGGGTGCATTATATACAACAGACACTCTCTTTTATGGCCACTAATCTGTTCTGTGTCCCCTGGGGTTTGCGAAGACAGGGCTCTCCAGAGTGAAGAACAGGAGCAGTGATCTCACCTTAAGGGAGAGGAAGAAACTCCCCTCCCTGCCACTTTGGTTTCCCACCTTCAAATCAGCTCGAGAGTGCTGTCTGCAAAAATTCTCCAGTGACTTGGAAAACACTAACACCACCACGGTGATGCATGAGATTTCCAATCAATCAAAGGCATTATTTCCTGAGACAGCTTTTGAGCAATTCTATCACGAGCCAAAGGTTCACAAATATGCTGATCAATCAGGTAACTAGACAGCTTTCTCCCTTGGGAATTCTAAAAGGTACAAGCAAGTGCCCAGCAGGTCAGAAAAACGTGATCTGATGGTGCACCAATGGTAACGTCTGGAATTCAAGGTTCCAGGAAGCGAGAGTGCTGCTCAGTCCCTGCTGACAACCACGGTCAACTCTTGATTACTGAGGTGACTAGTCATCTGAGCTGTGTAATACATGTAATACCACTTCTGCTACTCTTCTGCCACCTGTCTTTGCACCATTACCATCTCTCTCCGAGAGAAAACACAGAAGGATGGAAGATGATTAACAGCATGGGTAAAAGGTATGAAAGAAAAAGACAGCTAATGCTAAATTAAGCTAAATTATTAAAGCTAAAACTAACACCTGATTCCCTGTAACAAATTTGGCTATAAGATCCTAAACCTCTATTAGCACATCAGTTAAAAGTAGAGAATTTAGGTCAAAACTTGTATTTATCAAGAATGCACACATCCAGAATAGTTGTCCTAATAAGGAATCTACAAACAGTGAACTCAGACTAATAACTGGTATAATACTTTGCCAAACTTTTTCCTAGTCCTCAAGGAAGTCCCTTTCTAAATGTCTAAATTCTAGTGTTTTTACCTTATGAAAACCCAGAGTGTAATTCTCCAGATCACAGGTGGGTGGAGAACTACAACCACAGAAGCAAATACACTGACTTCCCAGACCTTCAGATATATTCTAATGAGACTGTATTAGAGCATTAAGAAAGAAACAGAAGAACAACACTGCCTGGCCCTGCTCCCACAAAGGCATTTGTTTTTAAACTTCTGTATTTCAGTTCATCTTACTATGCTATTTCTTGGAATAGAGCTCCTTCCTCAATTTATAAAATTAAAATTGTCTGTTTTCAATCAATTTTAGAAACATCTGACAAGGCATGGGAAATAAAGAGAAATACCCTTTGATTTTAACATTTCCTATTTTCCTTACCACCAAGAGCAAGCATATTTAAAATTTTAAGATCGGAAAATATACATCTTGGGGGATTAAAAAAAAGCTAGAAAAAAAGGAGACCAATATACTTGTGCCCAGAAAAGAATATCTTTATCTCTATTAGTCAGTTTTTATTAATTCCTGCTTTAAATTCTAAAATAAAATAATTTAAAAATTAAAAATACCACAGATTAGAAGATTTCTGTTATTTTAGGTTGAATCGTAACAACTTAAGTGTCATCTTTTAAGACCAAAACAACCAAAATGTTCTCCAGAAAGTCTTTAAGAGTTTAATGTTCCAATAAAAGGAAGTAAACTTTCAGAACATTAGTTGGTGTTCTGTTTCTAAATCTAATCCTTCAGGCATAAACTACAAAGTTAATAAAGGAGGAGATTAAAACCAACCAAGAACAAATTATTAATTTGGTTTTCCATTTCACTCTTTAATTCTTGTTTTAATGCACAAGGAACCTCTGCTGCCAACATAGTTAAAGCTGCAACATCTCTAATAATCAACGGATATTATGGATACATCCTAAAATGAAAGCACCATATGCCTAATTATTGAGCTAAATTTATATGCTTAGCTATCTCTGAACGAAACATTTGCAGCTTACAAAATATTTCTTTCTATGCTCTGCAGGTATTTCTCCAGATTTCATTCTTCTCCCTGGCTTTTTTTTCTCCCCCCAAATCTGAGAGTTTGTGTGATGCCAAGCCAGGAAGTCAGAGGTAATTGGACTCTGATGAATGAGTAAGAAACCACTCCATTCAACACCCTCTCTATGGTTTTCACAAGGATGAGCATCACTTCTGAGTGTTAACAATTAAAATAAGGCAAAACAATGCTTACTTTCCTGCCACAGGAAGCAGGGATTTTGGCAACAACTAAGGAGGGAGGCAACAATAGAAAATACAAGCTATTGGTCAATACAGCAATACTGCAGCCAAAACAATCTTTTCTTTCCTGGAAATGACTTTCTGAATCCAATTTACTTAACCAACCCCTTTTCTTAACAAAAAAAAGTCCAAGCTTATTACTCCCACCAATCCCTAGTTGCTAATACATAAATACTATTTATTGAATAATGCTGTATGCCAGGCATTGTGCTGATCACATACATTTCCTATTTTAAATTTTATAACCACTCTGCACAAGAGAATTATCAGCCCCGTTTCACAGTTGTGAAAAGGAGGCTCAGAAGTGTTTCTACTCTGTCACTGCTTCACAGTCTAACAGGGTTCTAAAGACTTTTGATGATAATGCACTTGTTGCTCATTTTGGTTACATTTAAAATGAATCACCTTCTACTATCAAATTCCAGGCCATGAACCTATGGGATAGAAAAAGGTATTTCCACTTTTAGGGGATCTGAAATCTAGCTGGAAGATAACATATGCCCATGAAGTCAGCGACACACAGGCCAAAGACAAATAATAAATGACGTGAATCTGGAGAAGGGAGAGACCCATGAAGGTTGAGAATGCAGAGAGGATTTCATGAGGACATGGATTTTAAGCAAGTGAGAAGACGTTCCTTTTGAGAGCAATGAAGTAAACAAGGCAAAGTCTTAAATTAGGTTGGAGACAGTAACTATGCAAGTTTAACGAAAGCACAAAGTCCTTCCTGGTAAGTAACAGGAGACGCAACTCAAGAAGCAAACTGAGGCAGATTTAGAGAAGACTACAGATGCCAACCTAAAAATTTGTGACTTCACTCTAGAGCAATGTTTTTCTAACACTGGACCAGAAGCATTAGCATCACTGGGGAACACGTTCCAAATGCGAACTCTGAGGCCCACCCAGACCTACTGAATCAGAAACTCTGGGGACAGGGCCCAGCAATCTGTGTTTTAATATGCCCTCCAGGTGACTCTGATGCATGTTAAGGTTTGAACTGATGCTTTATAGGAAATGGAGGACCCCCTAAAACCTGAGTTGGACAACATAAGAGAAATGATATTTTAGGAAGATTGATCTAATAGTAATCTGCAGCATGAATTGGAAAAAGGACCATTAGTAAATTCATAAAATTCACAGAGCCTCTACCATGCAATTATTTACGTAAGAAAGCACTTTTCAAGAGACACAATATTAAATTAGGAAACAGAAGACAAAAGTTTTTCTCCTTCCAATTTCTCTAGCGGAAAATAACACCTAACCTATGACTTTTCATTTCATTGTGGTACCGTAAGCATTATTTATTAAGACACCTTTGCCTCTCAAAAATTTTTGTTGGAAGGGAAATAAAAACCAAACCAACTCTAATCGGGCTTATCATGTATAAAACTGAACAACAACAACAAAAATGGCAGCTCTTATTAAATATAGTCCACCATTCTAGGTAATAATAAATAAAAATGAATGAGGACTCTACGTAATTTAAAAATCACATATCTGAAAAACAAAACATTAGGTATAAATATAAAGACTTTCCAAAATCGGAACTTTTATATTCAAGTGGTGACCTTTAAAGAAATCTCACAACTGGCTGAGCATGGCAGCTCATGCCTGTTATTCCAGCACTTTGGGAGGCTGAGGGAGGAGGACCAATTGAGGCCAGGAGTTTGAGACCAGCTTGGGCAACACAGCGAGACCCCGTCTTTATAAAAAATTAAAAAAATAAATAAGCCAGGCATGGTGGCATCAATCTGTAGTCCCAGTTACTCTGGAGCTCTAGGCTGCAGTGAGCTGTGGTCTTATCACTGCACTCCAGCCTGGGTGACAAAGAAAGACCCTCTCTCTAAAAAGAAAAAGGAAAATAAACAAAACAAAACAAAAAAAACAAAGAAATCTCATGATTATCTACATTTATTTCAGTGATGTTTATATTTGCTCAAAAGATTTCTTATGAACCACTTTCACAGCCAGTTTACAAGTCATATAAGAAAACAAATACAGTTTTCATTTTATAAATCATTCTGAAAACCAATTTTAAAGCTGGAAAAGGTATTTCCTACATTCATTATTCTGTTCACTAGATCTGACTCTACATGACATTTGACTATTATAAAAAAATCAAATTCCCCCTCAGAAGACAATGACTTGCAGCTTATGAGTACATGCAGGAGAAAGGGCTCCAAAGATGAATGAACAACACTTTGGAATATTTAATTACTTGAAAAGGAGTCACACTTAACCTGAGTAACTCCTGTGGGTATACATGTTTAAAAAGCATATTCATTCAACAAATGTTTACTGGATTCTACTAGGGCCAAGGCTCAGAGCTAGCTGACCTGCTGGACACATGGATGGGTCGGGGAAGCTCTTTCTCCTGCCCTCAACATGACAGTTCTGGAAGAGATTGATGACCAAGAAGAGCCAATGTCACAGAAGTTCTGTTTTCTTGGAGTTAGAGAAAATGGAAGTACTTCCAACCTATACTGTGGCTCTTATTACTGATGGAATACTTAATAAATCATAATTTTTATTCACCCTAACTGCTAAAGCAGCTTTCAACAGTAGTTAATAAATCATCTTCAATTTTTATGCTCCTCAAATTCCCCCCCCCCTTTTTTTTAAAGCTACTGAGTTCTTCAATAGGCATTCTAGGTTAAGTAACCCCAGGAGGATTAAATAATGAAGACTAACCAAAGCGCTTAATATGAGGGAATGTATATAATGTATTAAATATATGCCAATTATAAAACACCCTTTCTACTACATGAAGTTCCTTTTACACTTCTTAATAAGAATGCCTCATAAAACTGCTGACTTGGCTAATAATTCCTTAAATCACAATATGGACTTTTTAGGCATTTTTAATTATGAGCTGAAAACCTGTAGTTGACTAGATATAACATTCAACACTGCTAGTTGACTACAAAAATAACACGTCTCACAGAACAGCTTTCTAAATATTCTAAAATTACTATCATCGCAAACCACAATTTATAAAAATAATACAGTACATTTATGTCAATCGTTATTCATGATGTTAACGCAGTCACAGCCAAATTTAAATAGTTCTGGCATTTGGCAGACTTTAATGAACTAACCAAGGTCACAATATAAATACATTTTGAAACATGCAGCTCTTCACTATCTTAAAAAGCATGACTAAAAACACTTGATTTAAGGGAGTTAACAAAAAATAGAATACCTTAGACAAAATGCATTTTTAATCCTATTTAGAACTCTAAAGGCCTCTACATCCAGAAGATTAGCTTACCCCTTCAAACAGAAGAATGTATATTTCTATGAAACCTTATGAATGATATCCTTTTGGTTAATTTTTCTTCTTTAAGAATTCAGCCTTGTAAGACTTATCATTTTCTGGTATCATTAAAATCATTTCTGAAATTCTACTTGGACCATTTTTTATCTTCAACTACTAGGAATCCATCCTGATGAATTCTAGAAGGAGAAAGAATCTTCCCCAGTTCTCCAAAGAGGCCAATACCTTCCTCAAATAACTGATGCAAAATCCCGGCTATAACTAAAACATGAGAACAAGCTGGCTGAGGGAAAGCAGGCTGTCCCAAGGTGCTTGGTAAGATCTCCTCTCAGTAAAGAGTACTTTTTACCCTAGGTGTCCAACCCAGGGAAGAAGAAATTTTTGTTACAACTTTTCTTTATAAAATCCTATCTCCCACCTTCAGGATTTTGCCTCTGGTAGGAGTTCACCATCCAGCCAGCTTGTTAGATCCATCTCCTGGTATCTCTTACGTCTTAGGCCTCCAATATCTGCATCCTTCCTAATCCTGCTCCTTTAAAAACTTCCTTGTTTTATGCAAACTCACAATGAGGAAACGCAAATAGTCAACCAACACAAGAGAAAATGTCAATCAAAGGAAGGCAAATTAAAAATACAAGGTACTGTTTCATCACCTATGAAATTCATAAAGATTCAATAGACTATGTTCATTTTATTGTAAGAGGGAATATAAATGGTTTTTGGAAAGTTATCCCTCAAAATATATCACTATCTTTCAGCCCATTCATTTACTCTTCCAGGAATTTGAGAGGAAATCCTACTTACAAGAGTGTGGGCATAAAAAGTGAGATGGAAACCTACTGGACAAGTGCGTTTATCTCAGCATTTTTTATAAAAACAGAAAACTGGAAACAACCTACATGATCAGATACAAGGAAACGGTTAAATAAAGTATGATGCTTCTATGTGATTATGCTAACATCAAATGACACTTCGAAAGAAAATTCAAAATACACACATACATAGTACGATTATAACTGTGGAAAAAAACAAACTTCCATGTTCGGGCAAGTAAGGGGTAGTGTGGATTCTACTTGTCACTGAGTAACAGAGCTGTGAATGATTGTTCCCCCCTGTCCCGCCCCCCAGGATGCTTTCAAATTTTTCTTTCCCGCGCAGGCATTAGTTTATAATAAAATAACACAATGAAAGATACCTGCCTCATCTACAGATCTATTCTATCCCTTGCTAAGACAAATCTCAAAGTATAGTAATTTCTGCTGAGCAACTTTAGTGATACACATTTAACAGCAGCCTTTAAGAAGCAATATAGCAATGAAAGGCAGACACTAGTAGTGAAATTTCAGGCAGCGAGGAATGGGATTTTGAGACTGGGTACACACCCCTGTGCTTCCCTAACCATTCCACAGGTCTGGCCTTTTGCCTTCTGCCTTATGCCCTGCAGAGATACAGTGAGGAAACACACCCTTTTAGTACAGTAGCTTCGGCATATATTCCTGTGAAAGAGAAACTAGGGTTAGACAATCACGTCCCAAATATCAGCTCAGGAAAACTGGACACGCCACCCCTAGCATGGGCCAGGATCCTTGGCCTCCAATCTCTGAGATCTTCTTGTTCCAAAGAAGAATCAAGTGTTCCTCAAGGGACCTTGAGAAGACCATTCAGCGATGATGGATTTGTCAGAAATGGAGACTCCAGCAATAGCTCGTGGTCTTTGGATGGCTTGAGTCCATGTTTCCCGCAGTCATTAACAGGCCTGTGTATACCAATGGTTGCCACACCCTTTCTCACAAACTCCTAGCATAGGCAAACAGGCTTCCCCACCAGCGTTACCACAAAGATTGTTTCAGACTGTGGTGTACTGTATCATCTATTAAACCATCCTTTCGGAATTTAGCCTCCTTCTTCATCAGATTTTCATCCTCTCCTTTCCATGCCTTTTTCCTACTAAGTCGCTTTTACTACACGCTACCACAAGAGGGCCTGGAGATAGGACAATCTAATCAGCAATTCACATAAAACACAAGAAAAATGCAAATGAAAGTTAATATAATATGGTGTGAATATCACTTGTATGGAGGATGTAAAGCAACAGTGACCAGAAAGTAGCAGAGCAAATGAGGGGCTGGGCTTCTGATAAATGTTAAGAGCCGGGGAGATGAAGGGACTGAGAGAAAAAGCAAGAATGAACGGCCGGGCGCGGTGGCTCACGCCTGTAATCCTAGCTCTCTGGGAGGCCGAGGCAGGCGGATTGTTTGAGCTCAGGAGTTCAAGACCAGCCTGAGCAAGAGGGAGACCTCGTCTCTACTAAAAAAAGAGAGAGAAATTAGCTGGACAACGAAAAATATATAGAAAAAATTAGCTGGGCATGGTGGCACATGTCTGTAGTCCCAGCTACTCGGGAGGCTGAGGCAGGAGGATGGCTTGAGCCCAGGAGTTTGAGGTTGCTGTGAGCTAGGATGA
>CAUYSK010117708.1:0-16756 GCA_963575035.1 Avahi laniger
TTAATTTCTTTCTATTTTTGGTAGAGATGGGGTCTCGCTCTTGCTCAGGCTGGTCTCGAACTCCTGAGCTCAGAACGATCCGCCCACCTCGGCCTCCCAGAGTGCTAGGATTACAGGCGTGAGCCACCGCGCCCGGCCGACCCCCATGTCTTATGTAGGAAGAGGGAGGCCCAGAAAGGTTAGGGGACTTGCCTGAGGCCATCTGGACTCCTGATCAGGTGCTCCTTAAAAGCAGAAGTGAAGAACAGTGCAGGAGAGCTGTGTGGCGCATCCAACCTGGCCTCTCTTCCTACATTTTCCATCCTCTCCCACCAGTGTTTTGATTGGGCAGCCTGGGACGCCCATCCCTGCCTTTAGAAAGGGACGAGAGAGAAGTGGGAACAGTCTGAGCTCTTTGGGGGACGAGCACCACTCTGCCTTGTTGCAGGGGAAGCACTCCTGGAGGCAGTCTTGGCCCCTTGAAACACCATAGAGATGAGCTGGGGGCGGGTGCTGATGGTGGGAGCAGCCCGGGATGCGGCTGGCTCTGCTTGTATCAGAATGGGGGTCTGTGGCCAGGCGCGAATTCAAACCCTTCTACACACTCTGCATCTTTTCATGCGTGTGTGCGTGTTGGGTGTTGCACCATGAGGAAGGCTGTTCAATAGTGTGCTTAGAGTTGGGTCCCCTCTGAATTACTTTTTTTTAACTCATGAATTATTTCATATTTGAGAAGCTAGAAGTCATGTATCTTTTTGACTGCATTTAAACACTTTTGGTAGAAAGCTAACATTTAGATTTCTCTTGAATCTTGTCCTTTCAAATAACATTAAGAACGTGGTCCCAGCTGGATGCGGTGGCATGCCTGTAGCTCCCACTACTTGGAGGCTGAGGTGGGAGGACTGCTTGATCCCAGGAGTCTGAGGCTGCAGTGAGCTATGTCCTGGCCACTGCACTCTAGCCTGGGTGACAGAGTGAGAACTCATCTCTAAAAAAGGGAAAAAAAAGAATACGGTCCCAATTTTCTGATTATACAAAGGGTGCAGACATGATCCTGTCTGTTTTGTTTTAGGGAGCTGGCAATAGCTTAAAAGTCAACAGGATCATGTCCAAATTGACCACGGCATTCAAAGCCCTTCACCAGAAAGGGTTTCCTCCCCCCACACCCCACCTCTCACCACTTCCCAAACTTGCTCTTCCCTGGTGTAACCTTGCTCCCTCAGCCTGTCTGCCCTTCCTCCTGTCCTTAGAGCCTCTACTCACCCAGTAAGACTCAGTTCCAATACCCTGTCCCTTCTGAAGACTGCTGACTCCCCACACTTGGTCTCTCCATCTTCCGAGTCCTCGGGGCCATATGCTTGGACTTCCATTGTGACCCCTGTTATGGGGCCTTGAAGCGTGTTTCCATGCGAGCCCCCCAAAGCAGATTTGAGTCTTCAAGTTATTAATATTAATAATACAACTGTTGTAGTTTGGATATTTGTTGCCCCAAACCTCATGTTGAAATTTGATCCAGTGTTGGAAGTTGGGGCCTTATGGGAGGTGTTTGGGTCGTAGAGGTAGACCTCTTATGGACGAGTTCTTGCTCTATTAGTTCCCGCGAGAGCTGGTTGTTGAAAGGAGCCTGGCACCTCGTCTCTCGTGCTCTCTTGCTTCCTCTCTCCCCACGTGATCTCTGCACATGCAGGGTCCCCTTCGCCTTCTGCCATCAGTGGAACCAGCCTGACGCCCTCACCAGATGCAGATGCCCAATCTTGAATTTTCCAGATGTCAGAATTATGAGCTGAATAACCCTTTTTCTTTACCCAGCCTCAGGTCTTCCTTGATAGCAGCACTAAACAGACTGAGACAGAAAATTAATACCTGAGAGTGGGATGTTGCCGTAAGGATGCCTGAACATGAGGAAGCAGCTTTAGAACGGGGTCGTGGGCAGGGGACGGAAGAGCCTGGAGGGCTCAGGAGACAAAAGCACGAGGCAAAGTTTGGAACTCGGAGATCGATTAAGTGATTGTGACGCTGATAGACATATAAACAGTAAAGGCCACGCTGACGAGGTCTCAGATGGAAATGAGGAACTTACCGGGAACTGGAGCAAGGGTGGGCTGCATTGCGTCCACACCCCAGGGCTTTGTGGAAGGCTGAACTTGAGAGCAATGACCTAGGCTACCTGGTGGAAGAAATTTCTAAGTGGCAAAGCCCAATGTGGCTGCTTTGAACAGCTTACAGTCAGATACGACAGCAAAGGAATGATCTAAAGGTAGAATTTAAAAGGGAAGCAGAGCGTAAGAATTTGGAAAATTCGCAGCCTGGCTGCGTGGTAGAGAAGGAGAGAGTATTTTCAAGAGCGGAACCCAAAAGTATGGTTGAGTGGAAGTGACAGTTGCTTAGCGCGAATAAAAGGGAGCCACGTGCTAACAGTCAAGATAGTAAGAAAAAGGCCCCAAAGCCATTTCAGAAATCCTTGAGGCTGCCCCTCCCATCACAGGCCTGAGCCCTAGTGGGACAAAATGGCTTTGGGGAGCAGGCCTGGGGCACCGTTGCCCTGCACAGTCACACCCCACATCCCGCATCCTTGCTGCTCAGGCTCAGCCGTGGCTCCCATGACCCCAGACGCTGCTTGGACTGCTGTTTCAGAGCGCACATAGGCCGTGGTGGTTTCCACGTGATGTTAAGTCTGCAGGCGCCCAGAATGCAAGACTGGTGGAGACTTGGCAGCTCTCCCCTAGATTTCAGAGGCTATGTCAGATAGCCTGGGTGCCCAGGCAGAAGCCTGCCGCAGAGGCGGAGTCACCACAGAGAGCCACGATTAGGGCAGCGGAGCCATGGAAGCGGGGCTCCTGCCTTCCGGATGCCAGAATTATAGAGCCACCAGGGGCTGGTCACCCCAGCGTGGAAAAGCCACAAGCACCAGATTCCAAACCCTGGGAACAGCCACGTGGGCTGTGCCCAGAGAAGCCATGGGAGTGGGGCTGCCCAAGGCCACCCGTTGCACCAGTGTGCACAGGAGCAGTGTGGAGTCAGAGATTATTTTGGAGCTTTAAGATTTAATGTCTGCCCTGGGGGGTTTCAGACTTGGGTGAGGCCTATTACCCCTTTCTTTTGGCCTATTCCTCCCTTTTGGAAGGGGAATATTTACTCCATGCCTGTAGTTGTCCAAGAGACAACTATCATTGTCTCTTGGAAGTAAATAACTTGATTGCATTTTATAGTCTCATAGCTGGAAAGAACTTGCCTTGAGTCTCAGATGAAACTTTGGACTTTTGAGTTGATGCTGGGACAAGTTAAGACTTTTGGGGACTACTGAGAAAGGATGATTGTATTTTGCCACGTGAGAAGAACCTGAGTTTTAGGTGGGGGGCAGGATCAGAATGCTATCGTTTGGTATTTGTTCCCCCAAACCTCATGTTGAAATTTGATCCCAACGTTAGAGGCGGGGGCCTAATGGCAGGCGTTTGGGTCGTGGGCGTGCACCCCTCATGAACAGGGTAACGCCTTCCCTGGGGACGGGGGTGAGTTCTTGCTCTGTTAGTTCCCAAGACAGCTGGTTGTTAAGAATCTGGTACCTCCTCTCTCTCTCTCTTCCTCTCTCGCCACACAATTGTTATCCTCTTCCCTGTGCATTCTATCGTGAGTGGAAGCAGCCTGAGGCCCTCACCGGGTGCAGATGAACAATCTTGCACTTTTCCAGACATCAAAACTGTGAGTCAAATAAACCTTTTTAAATGGATTACCCAGCCTCAGGCATTCCTTTGTAGCAACACAAAATGGACTAAGACAGTGACCTACCACAGTGCTTGGCACATAACAGGTGCTCAGGAAAAAAAAATGCTGGGTAGAGAGGGGAATCAGAGCTGGATAGTTAAGGGCGCGGTGGTTAAGTACCTATGCTCTGAAGGCAGAGACTTCTGTCTGAATCCTACTGCTTTCTCTTCCTTGCTGTGGTCCTCTCTGAGCCTCAGTGTCATCCTCTATAAAATGGGGTAATCAGTGAAGGCACCCACCTCATGGGCTTTGGGGGGCTGTGAAGATGAACGGTGGATGTACAACACTTGGCACAGTGCATGGCTCCCAGCACACACCGAGTAAATGGCAATCACCTACCTCCCAGGAAGGAGCCCTGGTGTTTGGATTGACCATTATCCTAACAGAGAACAAGCTCTTGGAAAGGCTGTCTGTTGGTGGCCAGGCTTGGTGAGGGCAGCTGCTCTGGACAGCTCCCCAGCTCCTCCCCACGGCCTCGTTCACAAATCCCCTTCAGGCCCCGGGGCCCCTTCACTCAGTCCACACACACGGGATGTCTCGCTCTTGTCTTTATTAAATCACACAACGCAGGGCATCAGGCCCCACTAACTGCGTTAGAAACAACCTGGGATTGTGGGGGGCTGGAAGGGGAGTGGGGAGAAGACCCACTCTCCCCAGCTTTTCACTATAGGGACTAAAAACATCACAAATCACCCCGAGGAGAAAGGAGGTACAAAATGCCCACTGGAAGGGACAGAGAGAGTGAAAGCCACCCCGAAGCCAGGAGAGCGTGGTGAGGGAGTGCTGTGGTCTGAGTATTTGTGTCTCCACAAGTCCATGTGATGGAATCCTCACCCCCAAGGTGATGGTATTAGGAGGCGGGGCCTTTGGAGGTGATTAGGTCATGGGGGAGGAGCCCCCACGAATGGGATTAGTGCCCTTATAAAAGAGGGTGGAGGGAGCTCGTTTGTGCTTCTACACAGCAAGAAGGCACCATCTATGAATCAGGCAACCCTCAGCAAACTCCGAATCTGCTGGTGCCTTGACTCTGGGCTTCCCAGCCTCCAGAACTGTAAGAAATACTTTTCTGTTGCTTATAAGCCACCCGGTCTATGTATTTTGTTGTAGGAGCTCAATAAACTAAGACTAAGACTGGGGACAAGCAGGTTCTTGCAGCCCCAGCTTTAGGGAAGAATGTAAATGTGTTTATCACCGTCAGAAGGGAAGAGGCTCAGAGTCTGATTCTAATGCACCCCCTGCAGGGATCTGGGGGCCAGGCACAGCTGAGGCAGGAGGCTCTGAGCCCCTGACCCTTGCTCCATCGGCCTGCTTGGGGATGAAGGCTTTGGGGGAGGCAGAATTGGGAGAGGGGAGAAGCGGCTCCCTGGCTCCACTTTCAGAGGGCTGTTACCTGAGCCAGGTGGTTCTGCCAGGTGCTGGGACACCAGAGAGGCAGTTGCCCCTCAGGGGCAGAGAAGCCAGGCAGGTAAATCTAGTGTCAGGGGTTGGGGGAGGGTGTTAATGACCCTGTTTAACCTGTAAGAGTGTGTGGTTCCCCATGTTCAAAAGCTGGAAATACACGGTGCAGGCAGTGGGTACTTTGTCATGATCCACCCCGTTCACCGGCCACTTCCCAGCAGTCCCTGGTCTGCTGGTCTCAGAGGGAGCTCACACGCTCCTCTGAAGGAGGCCTGGTTTGCGGGGCCAAAGCTATGCCGGCTGCCTGCTGGAGAGGGAAGGTTTCCCGACCCCCTCAGGTGGCTGTGGTGTGGTCACGTCCCCATCTCCTGAGCGTAAGTGGAGACCTCATGGCCATACCAATACTGTCCCTTCAAAGCTGCAGCTCATCCCCAACCCCAGGGTGATGTGGAGGTAGACAGGCCCTGGGTGGGGGCAGGAAGGGGTGTCACTTCCTCTAGGGTGATCCCAGGAAGGACAAACACCCAGAAATAGGAAAGAGGGCAAAGAAAGTTGGGGCGACTTTCTGAAATTACTCGAAAACACTGGTTCCTTTTCAGCCACCACATTCTGATCGGGTCTGTAAGCCATACCCAGGCCACAACATACCGCCCCTTTCCGGGTCTGCACGGACAGCCTTCATTGCTGCTCTGACCCCACCTGAGCAATCCCCCCAGGGCCAGGCCATCCAGGGTCCCCGAAGCAGCTCACACGGCCAAGGGGCTCTTCTCACCCTCTTTGGGGCTGGGCTCCTCCTGAGTCTTCTTCATCTCCCAGCCCCGGACCCAGGTGTAGGCCGAGGAGCCTCCCAGCACCATCATGTTGCTCGTCCACCAGAGGAAGCTCTTGGTCTCCTCGTAGTAGAGGACGGCCAGCACCGTCTGGGCACAGGCCTTGGCCGTGCCCGACACGTTGTGGGTCAGGGGACTGGTGAACTTGATCTGCAGTCCCGTCACGTAGCCAATGGCAAAGCCAAAGAGGCCGCCCAGTGTCATCATCCCCCAGAAGTGGGCACTGCCCAGCTGGGCAAAGTCCCGCAGGGCCCGCAGCTCCCCGAGCACCAGCAGCAGGGGCAGGAAGAGGACACAGGCGTTGACGTTGTTGTAGAAGGTCAGGCGCCAGATGCTGCCGTCCACCGCTAGGAGCACCTTCTTGGTGTAGATGGCATTGAGCGAGACGCAGAGGCTGGCCAGCACGCCAAAGAGGGTGCCCATCAAGGACAGGGTCCCCTCTGCCCCCTCCTGGTCCACACCCAGCCAGAAGCCACCTGCAGCGGGGAGGGGAGGAGCAGGCGAGGGGTTAAAGACGGATGAGGACCAGGAGGAAGACGGACAATTGTACTGCTGCCCCCGTCCCTCTGCCCAACAAACACATCCAAAGTCTCCATCACACGCAAAGCCCAGGGCAAGAAAACCTCCTCCTGGAGCTTACATTCTAGCAGAGGAGAAAGACACTAAAACAAATCATCCCCCAATTATTTCTTTAATTACAATTGTAAGAATTGTAATGAGGTCCATAAAATAGCACAGGGTGCTGTGAGAACCCGTAACCGGGCAACTGTGCCTGGCCTGGGGCATCTGGAAAGTAACATTTGAACTGAGTTCTGAAGGATGAGTGCCACTTAGTTGTTAAGGTGACCTTGGGCAAGTGACTTCAGGTCTCTAAGTCTTGGTTTCCTCTTCCACAAAACAGGAGTCTACAATGTCATTGCGGGAAACATTAAGTTAGAATCACTTGTGTCGTCTGGGGCAGTCACTCTTTCTGAGACTCTAAGCTTGTGCCACCTGCTCAAAGGGCTTCCAGGCTCCCCACTGCCCACCATTAAGTGTACACTCCTTGGTTTGGCACGCTGGGCTTCCTGCACCCTTGCCAGCCCTTTCTCTGTCCTGCGATCGCCCTGAGACCATCTCATCTCCCTGCTCCTAACCCTGGGGCTCAGTGTCCTTGCTCATGTCCTGTACCGGAAATACCCTCCTCCTTTCCAGGGGGATTCTACTCATTCTTCGAAGTCAAAGCTGGCCTCTCCAGGGGGGAATCCTTTCCTGATACACCCAGCACCCAGACCTTCCTTTCCTTCAAAGCCCCCTGCCCGCTCTGCGCTGCTAGGCACACACCCACTGAGATGTCTGGTCTCTTTAGCTAGATGACATTCAGCTTGGGGCTGAATTTTACATGCTGTGTCTCCTGCCACAGCACCTGGCAGCATGGGGTAGTGGAAAAGCCTTGGTGTCAGAGAGATGTGGCCTCCCACTGGGCTCTGCAGTTTAGAAGCTGAGTGGACTGGGAGCTCTCTGAGCTCCTCCCTCATCTGTGAAGATCTGGGTCACTTTCTTGTCCCCCACTCCAACCAATCTACTCTCCACCTTGCAACCGGACTGACCTTCCTAGAGTACAAATCTGTTCAGGCCCTGCCCTAGCTTAAAGCCTCTCTATGGCTCTCCATTGTCTTAGGAAATTTCCAGACTCACTGAAGGCCCGCACTATGTGGAGCCTGCCTGACTGGGCGGCCTCATGTCTGACCAGTCTTGCTGTGGTCCAGCCATGAAGAAGTGTACATGGTCTTCCTTCTGTCTAGAATATTCTCTCTCCACTTCTTCCTCTAAACCTACATAATACTTCCTCCAGAAAGCCTGCATAGATTGCCCCCTCCCCAGCTCTCCTCCCGCTGCTGGAGTTCCCACAGCACCTTCTATGCCTCCCCACGGCCCTTATCAAGCTAGTGTAACTGTATTTACTGGCACACAGTATCGCCACGACAGGAGTGTAGGAGCCAAGGCTACCTTTTCTAAGCTTGTACCCTCGAAGCCTGGCACAGAGCCTGACATGTGCTTAGCCATCAATAGTTACAGATAAATAAATGAATGAATGGAAGTTGCTATGGAGACAGTTGTGAATATTAAAGGAGGCAGGGTACCTACTACATCACAGGCATTCAACACGCAGTATTCTCCTCTTTCTTGGTAGAAACTTGCACAACAGGTATCCGCCCCCAGCCTTCATGATGGCTACCTTCTGAGTCTGGAAAGGACTGCAACCTCAAAGCTTCAGACAGAGGGACTCTCAGCCAGGAGCTTTGAAAGGTACCATGTGATAGGGATCAGGAGAGCACAGAGAGGAGAGGCCTGGAATAGTCACCTGAGACTCATCTTCCCCCACAAGGAGGAAGAAAGGGGAAAGGGCAGATAGGGGGCCAGGTCCTGGGGTAGCAGAGAGCACCCGCTTCCCCAGCCCCTGCCCGAGTCTGAAGCTATCTCACCATCAGCTACTTGGATTACCTGTCCTATCTGGGCCCAGTTTCCCTCGTGACTCCGCCTTCCCACGTGCAAATTCTCCTAGAAGGAGCCCTGCCTTCCACTCCATTCCTGGCAGAGTCAGCAAGGAAGTGGAGATCCTGGGGGCATCTGGGGACAACAGGGAGGAAGTGAGGCTTACCTTCTCCCTTGGGGAGGAGGGGAGGGAGAGCAGGTTGGGAGAGCTCTGCTGGGGAGGGGCTCTTAGCAGCTCCTCCCACTCTAACCGTACCCTTCTCCCCTCTCCCCTCTTGAACCTAGACTGAGCGGCCCTAGATCTAGCAGTTGCTCAACAAAGGGAAACATTTTCTAGGACAGGTGGCATGGGATGGGCCTCTTCCTCTGCCAGCCAGTATACCTAGCTGAGACACCAGTGAAGAATATGTAGGCCAAATAAGATTAACTTTATGGCAACAGGAAAAACCTGAACAGGTTCAAATAAAACTCACATTCCTCGATGACACAGCCCTAGGAAGACTCCCAGGGAAGGGAATGCTGGAGACTCTCTAACCCAGCGTGCTGCCCAATAAAACATTTTGCAATGATGGAAACCTTCTATAATTTGTGCTGTCCAATACAATAAAAGCCCCCAGCCACATGTGGCTACAGAATCAGGTTACTACACCTGCAATTGAAGAATTGAGTGATTAAAATTTTATTTCATTTTAATTAATTTAAATACATGGGCCAGTGGTTACTGTACTGGATAGTGAAGCTCTAACCTCCAGTGGACAAGAAAAGAACAGAGAGCTGAAGCCCGGGAGTCTGACCGATTTGGGTTTTGTGGCCAATTTGGGTTTTGCATCCCAGCCTGGCTACTTATGAGCTGTGTGGCCCTGGGCAAGTAACTTAATCTCTCTGGGCCTCAGTTTCCTCATTTGTGTGGAGATTATCACAGTGATGCCATCATCCAGGGGACCTCTGGGAGAACAAAGGAGATGGTATATGTGACATGATTAGCATGATGTCCCTATCAATAATTAGTATTTTCTGAGAGTCAAATCTGGGAAGACAGCTAAGGCCTCTCACAGTGTATCTGTTGTCACTGTCTCAGGTGCTATCCTGAGCTGGCATGGTCAGAGGGTGATGCATTGTCTTCTACCAACAGCACTGGATGGGGAATCGGACACTTGAGCTCTTGAGAAGCAATATAGTATAGTGGTCAACTGTGTGAGCTATGGAGCCAGGTTGCTCGAGTTCAGATCCCAGCTTTGACACTTACTGGCTGTGTGATCTTGGACAAATTATTAATACTTAACCTTTCTGTGCCTTAGTTTTCTCTCTGGAAAATGTGGATTATAATCCCACCTTGTTATGAGGAACGGTTGAGTTAATATGGCTAGTGTGCTTAGATTTGTGTGCCTGGCATATTTTAAGCACTCAAGATCAGTTGTTTTTGCTGCTATTGTTGCTATTATTCTCTTTTCTTTTTTTTTTGTTTTTATTTTATTTTATTGTTGTTGCTATTATTATTTTTAACTATTATTCTTGCCCCGATTGGGCCCCTAACTTGCTGGGTGACCTTAAGCAAGTTATTTGCTCTCTCTGGGCCCCAGACTCTTCTTCATATGATGGTTGCACCAAGGGAGCTGGGACACATGATAGTCCAAAGATGCCTGGAAGGGTTGCTCCTTAGGGTTTCAGTCCCCATGTTCCCCCTATTCCCCTTGGCCCCAGCTGCCACTCACCGATGATGATGCCGCAGGTGAGCAGGGCATAGAAGGAGGTGGTCTGCTTGAGCAGCAGGTAGGAGAGCAGCACGTTGAAGACAGTGGTGAGCGAGCGGCCCACATTGTAGAAGGCCACACCCACATACTTGAGGCAGAGGTTATTGAAGGTGATCATGCCAATGAAGACCGCTGACAAGGGTAGGACGCTGCGGGCCACCCCGAGGTCCAGGTGCAGGGTGGGGAAGTCCACGGTACCAGGGCAGCAGATGGCCAGTGTGCTGAGGCCCTTGCACAGCAGCGTGGTCACCAGGCACTGGTAGAATGTGACAAAGATGGGGGCGTCCAGCCGCAGGGAGGGGCTGTCCAGCAGGTACTTGTTAAGGAACACCATGGAGATGGAGATGACCCAGTAGAGAGAGACCACCAGTGCGATCTGCAATGCCCGCAGCAGAAAGGGCTTCTCCCCGCTGGCCTCTCCCTCTCCAGAGGCATCGGAGGCCCCGGTCAGCGCCATGTGGAGGATCCTGGACCGCTTCAGAGGGGCCCTGTTCATGGTAGCAGAGGAGCTGTGTCACCCCACAGCCAGAACCCTGATTTCCTGGAGTACAGGGCAGTGAGCTCACTTGTGCCTTCTGCAAGCCACAGCCCTCAATTGTTACATCGGGGGTGGCCCAGAGGCCTTCCCACGGTCCTCTAGGATGGAGAGATTCTGCTTTGGGGTGAGCCCAGCTGTGCCGCTCCACAACGGCTCCCACCCTGAGGGGGCTCAGGAGACAGACACAGGACAGCGGGGAGCGGCCGGCTACCGTGGTGAGGCCGGGACAGAAATGACCTGTGAGGGGAGAAGGGGCTGGGGCCTAGGAGGGAGGCGTCGCAGAGAGGAGGGAGGGGAGAGGAATGGAAGCGGGAGGGTAAAGGACGAATGCGGGGCGAAGGTGCAGGAAAAGGGCAGGGGACAAGGTGGGAAGGGGCGCAGAGAGAGGGAGGCATGGGCTGCTATGGAAGAGAGGAGGCGCAGACGTGCAGGGAGCTGAATGGAGGGCGGGCGTGCAGGGGATGGAAGGAGGGCTGCGGGAGGATCAGAGGTGCTCAGGACGAGGGTCCGAAGAACGCGGGAGGGGGGCCTGACGGGGCAAGCCCACGCCGCGCTGCCGCCCCCGGCGCCTGCTCAGCCCGGCAGACTCCAGACACCGAGGCCGCCTCCTGGCGAGGCGGGCCCAGGACTCATTTCCTGGCACGCCCCCGGTCCCTCCTTAAAGAGCCCGCGCGCCCTTAAAGCCACAGCCCGAGAGAACTGGCGTTCGCGTGTCCGGCTCGTGTCGGGGTCCCGGCCCGGCTCAGCTCCTGCGTCTGCCACGCGCGCAAGGCGGGGGCCTCGGCAGCCACAGAAGGTTTCTCTGGGCGCCTGAGCCTCGCCCCCTTCCTGGAAGGGCTCCATCACCGCCCCCCCGCCCACCCTCAGCTGCTTACGCCCCCTCGGCGCGGCGGCAGGCCCTTCTTTCCCTCCCCCCCATCCCGGATCCGGGCTGCGCCCCGGGAGCCTCGGCCTCTCCGCCTCCAGAGACCCGCGTACCAGCTCCGCGCCCCTCTAGCAAGCCCCTCTCACTGTTCCAGAACATTGTTGCGGTCCTCTCCTCCGCCGCATTTTTGTCGTCCCCGCCCCTCTCCCAAGCCCGAGACCCCCGGCAGCCCTCCCAGAGGCCGGAGGCCACACCACCTCTTGCAGACCTCAATCTGTTCGCCCTGTACCCCCATTCGAGACCCTCCCGACGGCCGGGATCCCAGCTCCCTGAGCCTCAATGCAGCACCTCCTCCTCCTTCCAGAAAATACTGTCCCTCCGCCGGGCCCAGCCGCTAGCTCCCGTGTCCCAGCCTGCGCTCTTGGGCCACGAAGGCGACCTGGTGCTCACCTCCTCTAGTGCACTGGCCGCCCATCCGTGCCACCCCGCGCCGCACCTGCAGCGCCACACCCAGGGGCCGCGCCCGCAGGGACAACTTCCTGTTTCTAGCCCCAGGCGCGGACACCGGGCCAGCCTTGCCGGCCTGCTGTCCATCTGCTGCCCGGGGGCGAGAGGGGTGGCGGGGCGGCAGCGGCGGCGGCGCAGTTACCCCGCCAGTCGTGGGAGCAGGCCCCCTCCTTTTTCCAAGGCCACCCCTGTTCCCCGGACCCGGGACGCCTCGCTCGGGTTACCGCAGCTGGCACGTCCCAGGACTTGGCTGCATCCCTGGTCCGCCGCGCTCCAGCCCTGCGCTTCCAGAGGCGTGTGCTTCTGCAAAGAGTGGAGGGTCCCCCACCCGCTTCCAAGCATCCGGCCCGCGAAGCTGATCGCTAGCCTGGTCCGTCACTCACCAGGCAGCCAGGAGGACCGACTTCTCTCTGGTTCCCGCTCCAGCACTAGCGTTGGGCCGGCCACTTTCCCACCCCTACTGCTCCCAGGGTCTGAATTCTCTTCGTTGTGAATCTAAGGGCTGAGCTAGACCCATGGATCCCAACCTTCTTGCTCAAAACACTAGCTAGCTGGTATGGTTGAAAATAGGGATTGTCGTGTTTGTAATATATCAAACACCGTTTAATGAGTGCCATTTAATTTATGGGTGAGGTGATATCATGTCTGGGATTTGCTTTAAAACACTCAGAATACTCACCAAAGAGATTTTTCTAAAAAAGGTTGATAGATAAAACGAGATAAACAACATGTTGGTAAATGTTGACATTGAGTATAGGTACCTGGGGGTCCATTAAAAGAGTTTCCTTACTTTTGGGTATATTTGAAAATGTACTTTAAAAAAGGCAAAACCTAGGTAGTGCATTTAAACTCTCATGTACTAACTGCACAAACCTTCACCTGAGCTTAAAACAGCCCTGGCAGGCGATAGGGAAATGGGAAATAAACGCTGTCCACCAGCCCCCAGCTCTGCCCCAGTCCCTGTCCTTGTCCACCAGGCTCCTGACCCTTTGCTCTGGGATATGTGCCCTTCCCTCTTCCTCATCCAGGGATGGGGCTTCCTGCTTCCTAGTTTTGGGCTGGTCTCCACTGGGAGGATACTATCTGGGCACCTTGTTACCTTTGGGACCAGAAGATCCCTTTGGGAAAGGAAAGACTTAAAGGGACTGAGCTGGTCTCCTGGACTCTACCTGGAGAGGCTCCTTCCAGGGCCACCTTTGGAAGGTTGTGGGTTTCAGTTTATTAAGAGCATGGCCTGCCTGCTCCAGTCTCTCCTGTCTTAGGCCTGATAGTTCACTATGACGAATTTAATGAACAGGGCAAACTTGTCTCTGAGGAGCTCTGGTGACCTGGAAGCGCCCTTCTCCTTGGCACATTAACAGGAATTAATTTATCTGATGACTGTGCTGCCACCTTGAGCCCTGAGGGAAGAGATATATACTGCATATAGGCCAGATGCATCGCACTGATGGAGGCCTGGGACAGTCAGTACCGGTGTGTAGGGCCAGTTCTCCACAGAGGGCAAAATATGCCCCCGTCTCCAATCTCTCCCCTTACCTTATACCTGAAGTTAGTGTCACTCCCTTGGTTTAAGGTTGTGACAGGCTGGTACAGCAAGTTTCCCATATTCTAATCCTTTTTATTCCTTATGAGAGAAAGAGGTGGTAGGGATATTTCTTCCACGGCCTAAGGCTTCAGGAGTTGTCTACTTTGCACAAACTGTTTGTTGGTGAATTTTCCTTAAGGAATGTAATTGTCTAAACCATCCATAAAGGGTGAAGTTTTAGACCTTGCTGAGACTATGAATATGGTGTGAGGCAGAATTTAAGGTCATCAGTGTGCCAGGAGGAGAGCTGTAACAGGCCAGGGAGTAGGGCCCTTTATAGGTATAGTCCCATTTTCTTGCCTTGGTTGGGAGCCACTAACGATGTCAGTAGAAGACCATTTCTATTAGACACGGTGAACAGAACTAACCTCCCAGGAGCCGGGGACGGTGCATCTGTACCTATGGGGCCTGAGAACTTCTGGAAACACAGATGTCAATAAGGACTCATGAGCCTACCCTATGTGATAGGTTCCACTACTTGTCTGCCAAAGTTTGTTCTCTCATTTGTCCAAAATAATTGGATTGTAGTTAGTCCCATCATTGCCCAGCCAAAGACTACATTTCCCAGCCTTCCTTGTGAGTAGATGGACCGTGTGACTTAGTGGACAGTGAAGGGAAGTGTCTTAGTTCAGGCTACTATAACAAAAATACCAGAGGTTGGGTAGCTTAAAACAACAAACATCTATTTCTCAGTCTGGAGGCTGGGAAGTCTCAGATCAAGGCTCTGGCAGATCTGGTGTCTGGGGAGGGCCTGCTTCCTCGCTGTGTGCTCACATGGCAGAGAGAGGGTGTGGGGTGGGGAGAGGCTCTCATACTGTCTTTTCTTCTGAGGACACTAATCCCACCGTCAGGGCTCCACCCTCATGACCTAATAACCTTCCAAAAGACCCATCCCCAAATACTGTTACAATGGAGATTAGAGTTTCATTTCAACATATGAATTTTTTTTTTTTTTTTGAGACAGAGTCTCATTGTGTTGCCCGGGCTAGAGTGCCGTGGAGTCATCCTAGCTCACAGCAACCTCAAACTCCTGGGCTCAAGCGATCCTTCTGCCTCAGCCTCCTGAGTAGCTGGGACTACAGGCAGCACCACCATGCCTGGCTAATTTTTTCTATATATTTTTAGTTGTCCAATTAATTTCTTTCTATTTTTAGTAGAGACGAGGTCTCGCTCTTGCTCAGGCTGGTTTCGAACTCCTGAGCTCAAACAATCCACCCACCTCGGCCTCCCAGAGAGCTAGGATTACAGGCATGAGCCACCGCACCCAGCCAACATATGAATTTTGAGGGGACACCTTCAGTCCATGACAGCAAGTGATCTACGCTACTTTCCAGGTCTGGGCCTTAAAACTTTAGGAGTGTGTTTCTCCAAGCTCTCTCTTCCTCTTCCCATGACCTGGAAACCAAATGTCTCTATAACCCAGTCATGACCATGCAGGCAACATCTTAGGGGCTATGGGAGCAATATGACAGAAAGAGCCAGAGTCCCTGATTGTCTGGAGCAGAGCCACCTGCCAGTGTGGACCACTTACCTCGAGACTTATATGAGTGGGAAATCAACTTATATTCTTTATGTACTGATGCAGTTCTAAAGGGGTCTCTCTATTACAGCAGCTAGGCTTTACCACCCACATACCTGCTACAGCCTATATTTCCTTCTCCTTGCACACATATTTTCTAGGCAAAATTGAGAAGTCATGAAATTATTAATCTTATCTCTCTGTCTCTTGCTTTTTCTCTCCCTGATTCTCATCTATCCATCTACCTATCCATCCATCCATCCATCCATCCATCCATCCATCCTATCCTTATCCAGGACCTGACACAACACCTGTCACAGTAGATGCTCAGCACTTATTGTGGAATGAATGGAAGTCAGACCATGGATAGGAATGCCTGAAAATCAGGGCCGATTTAAGAACTTTATTGACCCTAAGCTCTGAAAAGTTTATAAGTCTCCTCATTCATCCCATATATGTAATTCAAAATAAAAATTAGGCCAGGGTGGTGACTGATGTCTGTAATCCCAGCACATTGGGAGGCTGAGATGGGAGGATGGCTTGAGGCCAGGAGTTTAAGATGAGCTTGGGCAACATAGTGAGGAGATCCTGTCTCTACAAAAAATAGAAAAATTATCCAGGTGTGCTGGATACATGCCTGTAGTCCCAGCTTCTTGGGAGGGACTGAGGCAAGAGGATCACTTGAACCCAGGAGTTTGAGGCTACAGTAAGCTATGATTGTGCCACAGCATTCCAGCCAGGGCAATACATGAGACCCTGTCTCTAAAAAATAAATAAAATAAAATAAAAATTAATAGTAAACTGTAAAATACATGTAAGCAGAGAAAAATGTTCTGATTTTTCTCATGATTATTGGAATGCTCTTTTGAAAATAATAAATTATTTCCAGAAAAAAATTATGTCTTTGCTGGTACTTGTGGCAAACACTATTAATTGTCTACTTCAGGAGTTGGCAAACTTTTTCTGAAAAGGGCCATCTGTGTGCCATATAGTCTGTTGAAACTACTCAACGCTGCATCGTAGTGTTGTGAACAAATGGGCACAGCTGCATTACAATAAAACTTTATTTGTAAAAACAGGGGGACAAAGAGAAGTTGGTTAATGGGTACAAAAATGCAGTTAGAATGAATAAGTTCTAGTATTCACTAGTACAGTAGGAAAATTATAGTTAACAATAATCATTGTATATTTCTAAATAGCTAGAAGAGAAGAATTATAATGTCCCCAACTCAAAGAAAAGATAAATATTTGAGGTGATGGATATCCCAATTACCCTGATTTGATCATTACACATTGTATACATGTATCAAAACATCACACATACCCCTAAACTATGTACAGCTGGATATATCAATAATTCTTTTTTTTTGAGACAGAGTCTGGCTCTGTTGCCCTGGCTAGAGTGCCGTGACATCAGCCTAGCTCATAGCAACCTCAAACTCCTGGGCTCAAGCGATCCTTCTGCCTTAGCCTCCCGAGTAGCTGGGACTACAGGCATGCACCACCATGCCCAGCTAATTTTTTCTATATATATATTTTTAGTTGTC
>CAUYSK010117719.1:0-14903 GCA_963575035.1 Avahi laniger
GATACATACATATACTGCATTATGATCAAATCAGGATATTTAGGGCATTCCTCACCTACCATGTCTTTGTGCTAGAAAAATTTCAAGTCTTCATTTCTACCTACTTTGAAATATACAATAAATTATATTTTATATTGTAAACTGTAGTCATCCTACTGTGCCATTAAACACTGGAACTTATTCCTTCTATCAGCCTCTTTTCACTGCTTCCCCCTTCCCAATCTCTGGTAACCATCATTCTATTCTCTACCTTCATGAGATCAACTTTTTAAGTTTCCACATGTGGGAAAGAATACATTATATTTGCCTTTCTGTGCCCAGCTTATTTCACTTAACCTCCAGTTTCATCCATTCACTGGGAATGAGAGGATGTTATTTTTTATGGCTGAATAGTATTCCATTGTGTATATATATCATATTTTTTAAATTCATTCTTCCATTGGTAGGCATTTATGCTGATTCTGTGTCTTGGCTGTGGTGAATAGTGCTGTAATAAATGTGGAGGTCAAGTATCTCTTTGATGTACTGATTTCCTTTCCTTTGGATAAATACCCAGAAGTAGGATTGCTGGATCATATGGTGGTTCTATTTTTAGGTCTTCATGAAATTTCCATACTGTTTTGCACAATGCCTGTACTAATTTACATTCCCACCAAGAACATATAAGAATTCCCTTTTCTTCTCATTCTTGCCAGCTTTAGTTATTTTTTGTCTTTTTGATAATAGCTATTCTAATTGGAGTGAGATAATATATCATTTTGGTTTGGGTTTGCATTTCCCTGATGATTAGTGATGTTGAGATTTTTTTTATATACCTCTTGACCATTTGTATATTTTCTTTTGATAAATATTGACTTAGATTCTTTGCTGACTTTTTAATTGGATTATTTGTTTTTTCTGAGTTGAGGTTCTCTTATATTCTGTATATTGGTCCCTTGTCAGATAATAGTGTGCAAATATTTTACCCCCTTCTATAAGTTAACTCTTCACTATGTTGTTTCCTTTGTGATTTAATATAATTCCATTTGTCTATTTTTATTAATATTTTTGTGGCCTGTGCTTTTAAAGTCTTAGTCACAAAATCATTACCTAGACCAATGTCTTGAAGTATTTTCCCTATGTTTTCGTCTAGTGGTTTTATAGTTTGGGGTCATATGTTGAAGTTTTTAATTCATTTTGAGTTGATTTTTGAATATGGTGAGAGATAAGGGTCTAATTTAATTCTTTTGCATGTGGATATCCAGTTTTCCCAGTATCCTTTATTGAAGAGGGTTTCCTTTCACAATAAATGTTCTTGGCAGCTTTGTCAACAATAACATGGCTACAAATACGTGGATTTCTTTCTGCATTCTGTGTTCTGTTCCATTGGTTTGCACATCTGTTTTTATATCAATACCATGCTGTTTTGATTACTACAGCTTTGTAGTATATTTTGAATTCAGTCAGGTAGTGTGATGCTTCCAGCTTTGTCCCTTTTGCTCATTATTGCTTTGGCTATTTGAGTTTTCTTGTTGTTTGATACAAATTTTTTTTTCTATTTATGTAAAGAATGTGATTGGTATTTTGATAAGGATTACATTAAATCTGTAGATTGCTTTGAGAAGTATGGTCATTTTAACAATATTAATTCTTCTAATCCATGAGCATGTAGCAAGAGATGTTTTTCCATTTGTTTGTGTCCTCTTCAATTACTTTTATCAGTGTTTTGTACTTTTTGTCATAAAGATCTTTCACCTCCTTGGTTAAATTATTCCTAGGTATTTTTTTTTTGTAGTTATTGTAAATGGAATTGCTTTCTTGATTTCATTTTCAGCTATTTGTTACCACTATTGTGAAAGGCTACTGATTTTTATATTTGATTTTTTATTCTGTAATATTACTGAATTTGTTTATCAGTGCTGAAAGTTTTTTGGTGTAGTCTTTAGTTTTTTTCTATATATAAGAACAATTCATGTACAAAGAGGCACAATTTTTCTCTCTTTTTCCCCAGTTTGATATATTTTATTTCTTTCTTTTGCCTGGTTGTTCTGGCTAGGGCTTCTAATACTATGTTGAATAAGAAGGTGCAAGTGAACAGCCTTGTCTTTTTCCTATTCTTGAGGAAAACCATTGATTTTGATATTAGCTGTGGGTTTTTCATATATAGCCCAAAAGAGTTTATTTTATCTTAACTTATTTCTTCTCTAATGCTCTTCTTCTTTTTTAATATAGGTTTGAGTTTATGACCTATGTTGCTTTCCTTCTTTATAAAGTATTTCTTATAGCATTTCTTACAAGGAAGATCTTTAGACAATAAATGCTTTCAATTTTGTTTTCCTGAGAAAGTCTTTCTTTTTCCTTTACATTTAAAGAGTATTGCCTAGATTCAAAATTCTTAGTTGTTTGTTTGTTTGTTTGTTTCAACAATTTAGATATTTACTCTATCATCTTGCTTACGTGATTTCTAAAGAGAATTCAATATAATTCTTATCATTTTTCTCTATAGGTAAGACATTTCACCTCTCCCTTTCAGCTTCTTTTAAAAATTATCTCATAGTCTTTAATTTTCTGTAGTTTCAATGTAATATGCCTAAGTATAGATTTTTGGTATTTATCCTGCTTGATTTCTCTCATATTCCTAGATCTGTGGTTTGATGTCTATCATAAATGTTAGAAAATTCTCTGCCATTATAATTTCAAATATTTCTTCAGTTTCTTTCTCTTTTCTTTCCTTCTGGTATTTCCATTATATATATGTTATAATTTTTGTAATTGTCCCTCAATTCTTGGATATTCTATATTTTTCATTCTTTTTCTCCTTGCTTTTCAATTATGGTGATTTCTACTGACATATCTTCAAGCTCAGTGATTCTTTCCTCAGCCATGTCCAGTCAACTCATAAGTCCATTGAAAGAATTCTTTATTTCTATTACATTGGATTGATTTCTAGAATTTCTCAATTCTTTTTAGTTTTCATCTCTCTGCTTACATTATCCATCTGCTTTGTTATGCTGTTCATTTTTTATTAGAGCCCTTAGAGTATTAATCACAGTTATTATAAACTTCCCATCTTATAATCCCAACATCTCTGGCATGTCTGTTTCTGCTCCTGATGTCTGCACTTTTTCTTCCAACAATTCATTTATTTTTTTGACATTCAATATAACTTTTAGTTTTTTGTTGAAAGCTGGACTTGATTATTCAGCAAAAGAAACTGAGGTAAATAAACCTTTAGTGTGAGGTTTTATGTTTATCTGGTTAGAAATTGAGCTGTGTTTACCCTTTGCTATAAATGTAAGTGGCAGAGGCTAAATGTTTGTCTAATATCCTTATTTTATTCTTCTCTGTTTTCTTTGGGTTTTCCTAGAGAATCTTTCTTAAAGTATGAACCTTGAAGTTATTCCCAGTTGTAATCCGCTGTTATCATACAGGAGCACTATTGATTTCGTAGTAAGGGGAGGAGGAGAGGAAGCATCCTACAGTTTTATGCTTAGATCTCAGTCTTTCTGTCAGGCTGTGAGCCTGGACTGTGGCCTTCACAAGAGCTTGCAAATATTTTTTCTTCTTTTAGATGAGACAGGAAGATTATAGGAGACTGGATTTAGTCATTTCTCTTCCCTCATGTTGGTTAGCCAATGATAAAGCCCACCTTGGCTAGGCTGTGATAAAATAAATTTCTTTGAGGCTCGATCTTTGTTAATGAAAACAGAATACTCTGAATGTATTTCAAAATGATTACTTTTTCTCTCCTCCTGAAAAAAGTAGAAAGAGATTTTCCTCTAATCTTTACCTTGAGAAACTGGCCAACCTCCTGGAGCTAAAATTCACAAAACTGTGGGCGCCCTCCAAAACCTAGGCCCCCAGGAGATTTTATCTCTCAAGTTAGTCCAAGCTCAGTCACCAGCCATCAGTAAATTACCCTTTAGCTGTGCTTTCCAGGCTCCAGCTGAAGCTTCTGCACCTGCTGGTCTCTGATTCTTTGTATTCACTTGTCTCTCTGGTTTTCATGGCAGTGGACTGCCCTGTGACCTCAATGCTCTGAAATATCTAAGAATAGTGATTTATAATCAGTTTATTTAGATTATTATTTTTTGTTGTTGTAAGGACAAGAGTTAAAAATTTCTAAGCTTTTTACATGTCAGACTAGAGCTCTTTCTTATTCTTTAATATCACCCTTATAACCATTTCTCTCACAATGTCTTCTCATATCCTTGATTGATGACTTTATCCTATCTTCTGTAAATGTCTGGTGTGCTGACATCTATTATCATATATCTATCATAATACATCTATTATCTATCTTATACTAAATCTTCTGTATCTCTCTCTTTCTCTCTCTCTCTCTCAAATTTGACTCAAAGTTCCAGGAAGTGTTAAATTTATCTTTAATTTCCCCTTGACCATGAGATCTTCACCTGTACCCCATACCCTGCTCCTACCACAACAGGGTCTAATATTATTCCTCAGACCTGAACTACATTTCAGGTGCAGATTCTATCAAGTGCTTACCTATGCTACATTATTTAATCCTAACAAGAATTCTATTTATTTAGATTTCACTATCCACGTGGCAGAATCCTAAAGTGGTCCCTATGAGCTCCTCCCCCTGGTTTAATATCTGGAATAATCCTCTTCCCTTAGATGGGGGTGCGACCTATGACTTGCTTCTACAGACAGAACATGGCAAACGTGAAAGGATTTTGCAGATATAATTAAAGTATCTGATCAATCAAATGGGATATAATCCTGGATGGGGCTGACTCAATCAAGTGAAATCTCTTAAAAGAGGGATTGAGCTCTCTGAAGTGAAAAATTTTTCTTTTGGTCTTGACAAATTAAAAAGGAATGGCTCCAGAAGCCAGAAGAAAGTTGGGGCCCTCTGTCATGCCTATAGGGCTGCTGCGAGATAAGGAATTCTGTTCAACACCTAAATGAGCTTAGAAGTGAATGCCTCTCCAGGTCAGAATGCAGCCAATTAGTTGTTTTTGTTTGTTTGTTTTTGCAGCCTGTGAGATCCTGAGCCAAGGAATTAGCTAGGCCATGTCTGGGCTCTTGACTCATGGAAATCGTGAGGTAATAAATTTGTGTTGTTTTAATCAATGATAATATTGATATTGTTGTTCCGATATATTTGTGTATGTGGAATAGTTGTGTCCATTAGAATAAATAAGTACTGATTTTAGTGTCATCAAGAATAAATATTTTAATGAGAAAGATTATAAATAAAAATCAAAGATGTAACAAAAATCCTAAATGTAAATTAACATATTTTGTCTTAAAAATAACAATAATACATATTTCCTACTTCTATCTACTGAAGAAGTCTGCACCCAATGACCAACCTAATAAAAATGAATATCCCTGTTGTAATACTGGAGTCTCAATATCATACTCCATTAAAAGTAACCAGAGTTTCTGGGATAAATGGCTGATCCCAGGTATATATAAGGTAAGCCCGGTCACTTTGTCATAGCAGAAAACAAAAAAGCTTTCAAAAATACTGCGATTCACTCAAAAAGACCCAAAAGCCAACTTGAAGAAATCTCTTCTGACCAAAGAAGGAAAAATTTGAATATCCATTGAAAGAATAACTTGAAGGGTTTGAAACATGTTAAATATATCATAACTTTAATGATGTGATAGACAAAATCAGAAAAAACTTACTGATGGTCACATTTCAAAGATGTTACAAAGCCAAAAAAGTATTCTGTAAACACATTTAAGAGGAAAGAATCCATCATTTCATCAGTATTCCTTGTAATGATGAGGGCAAGTTCCTCTCTACAGATACAGTCCACCTAATAATAAAAATAAAATGATATAATCTCATCATTTTGTTAACTCATCATGAGCAATTGAAAATAATATCACTGAAAGGAGAGATAACTAGCAATTATGGGATTATTGATTAACCAGCACCCAACTACACATGAAGCATTGTTGTTATAAAAAAAAATTCAGACCTATTTCAGGTAGAGCTTCTAGATCTAAGTACAAGAAAAACAAATCACCTCATTGTTTTCAACAAATACATTGCAAAAGGAGGAAAAAGATGGAGCAGAAACCAATTAATTAAAAGACTTTTAGGAGACATATTTATTAAACACCATGTTTGGGCTTTGATCAAATATTGACTTGAAATAACCAAATATAAGAAAAGCAAAACAAAATTAAGTTAACATAAACACACTTAGGAGAAAACTCTGAACTGGGTACTTGATGATATAAACAATTTAACCAAGTTTTTATAAGCAATATTTACATAATGATTAGGGTTTCAAAAAAAGTTGTTCTTGTTTAGAGATAAATTCTGAAATATTTACTGATGATAATAAATTAAGTTGGGTATTTTCAAAATAATCCAATGGAGTGAGGAGGAGGGTAGGATGTGAGAACATATTGATGAAACATGAATTGGTAACAGATGTACATGAGTGTTCAATGTTCTTTACTTTTGTGTACATATGAAATTTTCCATAATGAAATTGTAAATTAAAAAATTACTTCAAATTTCAAGAGAATGGGAAGATAAGCCAGAGACTGGAAGAAAAATATTTGCAAAAGTCACATCTAATAAAGGACTGTTAAGAAAAAATACAAAGAACTGTTAAAGCTCAACAATAACAAAAGAAACAATCCAATTTAAAAACAGGCAAAAGATCTATTAATAACTGAACATCTCACCAATGATGATATACAGATGATAAATAAGCATATGAAAAATACTCAGCATCGTATGTTATTAGTAAATTGCAAATTAAAACACTAATGTGATAGCACTACGCACCTATTAAGATGGCCAAAATCCAAAACACTGAAAACATCAAATGCTGGTAAAAAGATGGAACAACAGAAACTTTCATTCATTGCTGGAGGGAATGTGAAATGGTATAGCCACTTTTGAAAATAGTTTAGCAGTTTCTTACAAAACTAAATATATTCTTACCATGCAATCCAGAAATCATGTTCTTTGATATTTACTCAAATAAATTAAAAACTTATTTCCACACAAAAACATGCACACGGATCTTTATTCATTATTGTCAAAATTGGAGGCAACCCAAGATGTGCTTCATTCAGTAGGTGAATGGATAAAATAACCTTGATACATTCAGACAATGGAATATAATTCAATACTAAAAATAAATGAGCTATTAACCCATGAAAAGTCATGGAGAAACCTGAAATGCATATTATCATGTAAAAGAGTCCAACCTGAAAAAGTCTACACATTCTTTGAGTCCAACTGTATGCCATTCTGAAAAAGACAAAACTGTGGAGACAGTAAAAAGATTAGCAGTTGCCAGTGATTTGTGGAAAATGAAGACTAACCAAGCAGAAGACAGGGACTTTTAGGGCAGTGACAATAAATGGTGGCTACATGTCATTTAACACTTTGTCCAAACTCATAGAATATTCAAGACCCAAAATGAACCCTGTTGTTAACTCTGGACTTTGTACGATAAGGATGTGTCAATACATATGTTCACATCAATTGTAAAAAAGGTACCATTCTGGTAGGAGATATTGATAATGGAAGAGGTTCTGAACATGCGGGGACAGGGAGTCTTCGAGAATCCTGTGTACTTTCCACCCAATTTTGCTGTGAATGTAAAACTTCTCTAAAATATAAAGTCTGTAAAAAAATTACTGCAAATTTCTTGTAATTTTTAATTTTATATTATAGCCTCGATATAAGTTTTGACCTGAATAATCAAAAAGGAAAGTAAAAGCAATTCAAGGGTTGGGAGTTTCTTCACTAGTGATCAAAGAATCCGACCTCTAGTGCAGAGGTGCTTCTTGGGAGCTGTTTGAACTAAACGCACCAACCAGGGAAAATCAATAAAACTGTTTGAATGGTTCACCATGGACATTTCTGATGATGAAATATTACTCTTCTTACAAGACAATAGCTGGACATATTCTATATTTTTATTTTTTTGGTCTAGGAACAAATATTATACTTATTCAAACAGACAAACTTGAGATCTGGAGACACTGCAGAGCAAAGCTGGGTGTAGTCCCCTCTCACTGTGCAAACTGGCTGAAAAATAGCTTTAATTTCCATTTTACTTATAAATAATAAATCATTAAAATTCTTAAGGGCAGCATCTTTAGAATATACTTGTTTGCTGTTTTTAAATTAGTGTAGAAGAACCTATACACACCAATATTCTTAGAAAACCAAGTGAGACAATATTCTGTTTGATATGGGATGTTGTATTACATAAGACTATACTGAATTGTGAGTAATCATTTCAGTTACTGGTCTAAAAATTAATGAAAAGTCTGATAATATGAGAGTGAATTTTTTCTTCACAATGAAAACTAAAGCTTTGACTCATGTTCTTAAATACTGCTTCACACAGAATTTGGTAAAAATTTAAATTATGAATAATTTATGTGAACTACTGATTCTACAAAATTAATGAATTTAAAAATATCCACAGAATTTCTGCTCATATTACATTGTTTGATTTATTCAGTTGAGTGACCAAGACATGTTCTCTGATTCACAAAACCATTTCCAATTATTTTAAATAAATAAAACCAAATGAAATAAATCAATTAATGTTCATATAGTTATATGAACATAAAACTTCCAGGTAATCAATGATCAGATAAATCAACATATTATCACGTATTTATCATTTTATGCACTTCACAGTTCTAAATTTTGTGTATATGATGTCATTTAAAAGAGACAGGGCAAAATCTATTAGCTAGGGATGAGATGGGTTATATGCATTATCCTCAGAACTCAATTTATACTTCCATTTGACAAGTACATATTAATATAAAGAGTTACTGTGTTCGACACAGTGGTGAGTATTGATGTAGATACAAAAGTAGGAAAATATGTGTGAGAAAAAAAGAGAAATAATATCTGTAGAATATTCATTCTATGACAACACCTGCTATGCAATTTTTATGTGCTATTTATTTAATTTTATAAAATTAAAATTTGAAAAGCAACTAGGTGTTCTATAAATGTTATTTAGGTCAGATTTCTATTAATAGGTAATTTGTTCAAGTGTTTTTTTGTACTCTTACTTATTTTCTATTTTTTCTATAACTTATTGAAAGAGAAGTATTGAAATCTCCTATTATAATTTTGAATTTGTCTATTTCTCCTTAAAATTCTGTCACTTTTTGCTTCATGCATTTTCAAATTCAGTGATTAGGTGCATGAAAATTTAGAATTATGTCCTCTTTTTTATGAAATTTTGTTCTTTATCTCTGATAACATTCTTTTCTCTGAAGTCACTTTGTCTAACATTAATATAGCCACTCCAACTTTCTTATGAATAGTGCTAGCATGGTGCATCTTTTCCCAACCTTTTACTGTTAACCTGTTTGCATCTTTATATTTAAAGGGGGTTCTTTTCAGATACCATGAAGTTGGGTGTTTTTTTTTTTTAATCCAGTGTGACAATCTTTACCCTTTAACTGGAGTATTGAAACAATTTTTTATTTACATTAATTATTTATATTGAGTTTAAATCTTCTATCTTGCTATTTGTTCCATCTATTCTTTGTTTCTTTTTTCCTTTCTCTGCCCTCTTTTGGATTTTATTTCCTTTGTTGATTTATTAGCTACAATTCTTTAAATGAGAGCCAAAATGACTTATCGTTATGCTTGAGTACTGGGAATACCCTATGTGCTTTGAATAATGCGATTAATAAAAATTTTCTTGAGTTTAAGTTGAAAATATAAAATATTTTTCTGTTTCTTTGGAGTCAGTGAGATATATATTTTTCCTGAAATCTTATCTCTACAAATATTCAGAGCCAAACAAATAAACAATTCAGAAAGCAAAGAAAGTCATTTTAATTAAAACAAGTGCATGTGTTTTGTTTGATTTTCCTTTTTGAAAAATTTCAAGACGTACAATAAACCTTAATATCCAGATTGTCTTATATGTGACATTTGCTTTCATAAACCATGCAGTTATCAGGAGCTAATCCTGTAGAGAAATTAATCAAGGAAGGTGTTACACAAATGCAAAACATATGATTAAAGAGGGGGAAGGCAAATCTCATGCAAAGAACTGAATGTTATAATGAAATTGCCATTGAATGGAGATGCGAAGACTTCAAGCTCAATATAATTAGGCCACTGAGTGGAATCCCCTAAGACAAACAAGAATTGAACAGCTAATAATCAGTTTGTTCCTTACTGATTACCAGTTAATCATGTCCCAAACACAACTCTGGTCCCTTCTCTAATTATGAATACATTTTCAGACCTCTACTTTAATCTCTACACTTTTTGTGGGGGCACAAATCTTAATCAGCTAACTGTAAGACTGCCTACAACCAGTGAGTGTCTTGAAAGGCTTTCCTAATGTTTAGGAAGCAAATATTTGCATCCTTTTGTGACACAGTGGTAAACATTAGCTGATCTTGTGAGGGAAGAAAGGAGCATAGGAGGCAAGTGCACATCAACATAGACCAGACCCTTTCTAAATAAAGATTATTTTTCTTTATAAAGTGCTTGCTCCTTATGGAAATTTTGAACATCACACATGCACACACATACACAAATAGAAAGAAGAAATAAAAATTGCTCATGATTGTATCATGAAAAGAGAATCACTGATAATGGTTTTATTTTCTCCCATACTTATTTGGGGTGGAGTTATAGGATTACCATGTATTTGCTTATACTTTTATAAATAATAATGGATCCTATTATTAAAATTTAACAATCTATCCATTCTCAAAATTTGTTTCTTAAATGTTTAATACCTGGATCCGTTTCTATAATATAACATAATTTAGTAGTTAGTTATTAGTAACCATGTAGTTTGTGTCTCTTTTTAATATTATTTACAACTGATTTTAAGTCCTAAATGCCTTCATATTTAAAAATCATTTTTTATTTATGATTATTTGCTACAGATGTTCTCAAAAGGAATGACTTGAATGAACTTAATCATTGTTTAAATGTCCTTCCAACACTGACATTCAAGGAAACACTTTGGCTTTCTGGGCCTAGGCTTTTATTTGATTATAACAATTTCGTTCTGTAGAAGTCTATTATAATTTTCTACATTTTTAAAAATTTATTTTCTGGTTTTTTTAATAATTCAGTTATCTAGACACTGAACTCCATAGCTGCTACCTCTTGCAAGTATCCTAACTTCATTATTCTGCTCATCTTTACTCTGGGAATAGCATCCATGTGAGTGCACTCCTTCACTAGTTGAGGATTAGGCAAAGTGAATCAATGCAGTTACTTAATACTTGCAAAATGATTGTCAAAATATCTTTATTGATAGCAACAACATTTTTTTTAATTTTTATTTTTTAATTGTAAATTAACAAATTATAGCTTCTTAATTGAGTGCCCATTATGTACTAGAAAGCTTACAGGTACTTTTTATTAGGAAAGTTTTATTGTCATCATTTTTTTTTCAGATGGTGAAACTGAGGTACGGAGATATAAATTAACTTGCCTACTTAATCGAGCTACCAGACAAAGACATTTTTCAAACATAGACTTGTGAGTCAAAAGCTTATGCTAACTTCATTGCATATAATATCCTCTCAACCAGATGGTGAACAGTCTATTGGTATAGGAGGATGGTTAGGCATGGGGAAGCAAAAGTGAAAAATGGGATGGTGGGTTACTTAAGAGGTAAAGAAGCAATACAAGTACACAAATTGTTTCAGACAGACTCTATGCAGACTTGAGTCAAATAACTTTATTTTTGTTTGTTTAATAATAGTCATCCTAACAGACATGCGGTAATATTACATTGTGATTTTGATTTACATTTCCCTAATGCCTAATGATGTTGAACAGCTTTTAATATATCTCATGGTAGTTTGTATGTCTTCTTTGGAGAATTACCTCTTCAAACACTTTGCCAGTTTTTTAATCTGTTTGTTAGGATTTTTTCTCTTCAATTCTAGTAGTTTTTTTTTAATACATTTTGGATATTCATCCCTTATCAGATAAATGGTTTGCAAATATTTTTCTTGTCATTCTGTAGATTACCTTTTCATTCTGTTTACTGTTTCCTTTGCTGTGTTGAAGATTTTTAGTTTGATGTAATCCCGCTTGTCTATTTTTGCTTTTATTACCTGTGTTTTTTGTGCCATATCCCAGAAAATATTGCCAAGACCAATGTCAAGAAGCCTTTTTCCTATGTTTGTTTCTAGGACTTTTAGAGTTTAAGGCCTTACATTTAAATCTTTAATCTATTTTGAGTTATTATTGTATAGGGTATAAGGTAGGGGCTCAATTTCTTTCCTTTGCATGTGGATATCTTGTTTTCATAATACTATTTGCAGAAAAGACTATCTTTTCCCCATTGTGTATTCTTGGGATCCTTGTGAAAGATCGATTGACCATTTATGTGTAGGTTTAATTGTGGGCTCACTATTTTATTCCATTGGTTTTATATCTGTATTTATTCCAGTAGTATACTATATTAATTATTCTAGCTTTGTAATATATTTTGAGATCAGAAAATATGATGCCTTCACCTTTGTTCTTTCTCAAGATTGCCTGGCTCTTCTAGGTCTTTTGTGGTTCTGTGTAAATTTTATAATTGTCCTATTTTTGTAAAAAATGCAATTGGAATTTTGATTGGTATAGCATTAAATCTGTAGGTCACTTGGGTAGTATGAACATTTTTAACAATATTAAATCTTCTAATGCTTGCAAAACAGATGTCTTTCCATTTATTTGTGTTATCTTTCATTTCTTTCATCAGTGTTTTATAGTTTTCAGTATTCAAGTCTTTCATCTCCTATGTTGTTTGTTCCTAAGTATTTCATTATTTTTTAAAAAATTATTTACTTTTTTATTTTATAAATTTAAAAAGTGATAAATATATGAGAAAATGCATATGTTAATTAGCTTGATTAGCCATTCCACAATGTATGCATTTTTTAAAACATCATGTTGTATTAGGTATGTTGTTCTTTTTGACACTATTGTCAATGGAATTATTTTCTTAATTTCCTTTTGGATAGTTCATTGTTAGTGTACAGAAACACAACTGATTTTGCATGCTATGACTTCATTTAATTTATTGATTAGTTCTAACAGTTTTTGGTGAAATCCTTAGCGTTTTGATACACTACATAAGATCATCTCTTTGAAATTTAATTATCAAGGGAGATAGCACCCCTATCTTCCAGTTTCTGTGGGAGGGTATGAGCCTAACTTTGGTGGACCCTGGCTCCAACTTGCAAATCTACCTCCTGTCATACATATATGAGCAGTTTATTTTTCAAGACAATTATCTAACACAGAAAATCACCGTAATTACCAAGTGAATTTAGTATGAACTATGTGCTGTCAAGTCTTCTTACTTGAGGACTAGTTATTGTTTATATTGAGAACATGTATTTAATAGATTATATTTGCTTGTCTATATAAAAGGATAAGATTTCTTTGTCTTTACATTCTCTTTAGTGGATTTCCTTTGATGTATGTCACATTTGGCCTATTCACTATGGTACTGCTTTCCTTTCTATCCAATCTAAAATTTCCAAAACTGGTCAATCTTTATTTCATATTAAACTAAGAGTATTATCTCTAGAAACCCTCACAAGTTGAAGAATTTGTAAAGCATGAGAAGGGTGTAAAAGACTTAAAGATATTTCACGCTGAGAGTTTTGTTTATGCAGGGCTTCAAATTCTGATCATAAGGCTGTCCTCTCACAGCCTTGGAAATAGCAGTGAGTAATCACAGTTCTCTTTCTTACTGAGCTGGGTTGTGGCCTCAGATCTATTCTTAATACAGGATTATAGGCACCCACTACCTAAAAATCAGCATTGGATCTTGAGATAAAACCTATGTCAAATTTCAGATCTTACATGTAAGATTATTTTAGAACAAAATTTACACTTCAGGTGGGTGTCTTAGTCTATCTGGGATTCTATAACAAAATAGCATCACTAGTGGCTTCTAAACAACAGAAAAATGTTTCTCATAGATTTGGAGCCTGGGAAGTCTGTGATCAAGATGCTGGCAGATTTGATACCTGGTGATTACCAACTTCCTGGTTTATAGAGTACGTCTTCTCACTTTATCCTCACATGCAAGAGAAACTCTGGTCTCTTCAGCCTCTTATAAAAGCACTAATCCCATTCAGGAGTATACCTTCCTGAACTAATCACCTCCCAAAAGCTCCATCTCTGAAGATTATTATATTGAGGACTGGCTTCATTCAACGTATGAATTTTGGGGGTAAACAACATTCATTCCATACCAGGGAAGTACTTTTGTAATTTTCCCTTCTAGCAATTAAGTATACAAATTGATAGCAACAGTCCCCAACCTTTTCGGCACCAAGTATCAGTTCCGTGGAAGACAATTTTTCCATGGACCAGGCTGGGGAAAATAGGGGGCCAGGGCAACAGAGCTCTGTGGTCCAGTCCCTAACAGACTATCGACTGGTACCAGTCAGCGGCCTGGGGGTTGGAGACAGCAATCCTAGAGGAAAGATCAGCAAACTCATTCTGTAAAGAGCCAGATAGTAAATACTTTTGGCTCTACATGCCACACAGACTGTAATATCTACTTTACCCTACTATTGTACCACAAAAGCAACAAACACAATAGATAAATGAATGGGTGTGGCTGTGTTCAAATAAAATTTTGGTTACAAAACAAATGTGAGGCAAGATTTGGCCTATAGGCTATAGTTTTCTGACTTTCGTCCTAGAGAATATACCAATAGAAATTTAAGAATTATATTGACCACATAAAATAATAATGTGGGAATATCTTTTGGAATTTAAGCTAAGTAATAGGGAATCTTTTTTTTTTTTTTTTGAGACAGAGTCTCACTCTCTTGCCTGGAGCGAGTGCCATGGCGTCAGCCTAGCTCACAGCAACCTCAAACTCCTGGACTCAAGCAATCCTACTGTCTCAGCCTCCCAAGTAGCTGGGACTACA
>CAUYSK010117721.1:0-11906 GCA_963575035.1 Avahi laniger
TACAATATAAGACTGCATGTTTCTACTAAGTGAAGTATCCCAAGAATGGAAAAACAAGCTACATGTACTCACCATCAAATTGGTATTAACTGATCAACACATAAGTGCACGTATAAGAATAACATCTATTGGATGTCGGGCTGGGGGAGGGGAAGGCATACACAACGAGTGCGATGCGCACCATCCGGGGGATGGACACGCTTGAAACTTGGACTTGGGGGGGTGGGGTTGCAAGGGCAACATACATAACCTAAACATCTGTACCCCCATAATATGCTGAAATAAAAAAATATGTATATATATATATAAAGAGACAAAAAAAAAACTTAGGCTTTCTGTGATTTTTATTATGTTGTTTATCTATAGCAAGCATATAAAAATATGTGTGTACCATAGCAGGGATCCAAAAATTGCTTGTTGGAAGGGAGGGAGGAAGGAAGGAAAAAAATTGATGCATGCTGTTATGAAAGCTTAGTAGTGCCTATTGCAGATCTGAGTTCAAGCGCTGCCAAATAACTTACAACATACATCTGTAGCCATGTTCTGACACTGCATGAAAGTGACAGTTTGGAATGATAAGATATAGAACAGGACCCTAAGTAGGAAATATGAGTGCCCTTTTTCTAAGGTCAAGCCTTCTAACATAATGGTTTAGAAATTAAAAAGCTAAGCTGGTCATAGTGGCCCACGCCTATAAGCACAGCACTTTGGAAGGCTGAGGTGGGAGAATTGTTTGAGCCCAGGAGTTCGACACCCCTGTCTCTCAAAAAAAAAAGAAGGAAAAAAAAAGCTGATCAAATAACCAGCAAGAGTGTTCAGTATAGTAGTATTTTGCTTTCACTCAAGATACAAAAGGACAGTGGCTTACGTGCCAATTATCAATTTATTGTCTCTCTGCTCCAAATCCACTCTTTATTCCCTACTCTGCAAAAGGGGAGATGGACCCTTGAAATATTTTTCCTTTAACAGCTAGTATGATGTCCCTTTTGTCAGTAGAAGATGCTGTGTTGAAAAGACCTGTCAGGAAGAGGAGTTTTTCTACCCGGTCCTGGTGTTCGTGTATTATGGATGATTTCCTCAAGGTCAGGCTCCTCCAGTGCTCACAGCTTCGCTGCTTGGCCCTGTAGTACAAGTTGGCACCTGCGGCACCCACTGGCCAGGAGCTTTTCCAGATAACACTCCAGGGTGGTTTTGTAGCAGAGTGCCTCTGGTGAGACACCTCTCTGTCAATAGCTTTACCTGGTGTTTCAGTGTTCACTGGGTGGCCAAGCTGTGTGGTCAAAGTTAAAAGGCAAGTAAATGTTACCCAGGGATGAGACCAATGTATGATTTGTGTCGCTGAGAATAGACAGTAACCGTGCTAGGCTCAAGTGGTACAGTGTTTATGTACAGCAAGAGGAGAGAGAGTCGATCCATTCTAAGGCAATACAGACCATGTGGCTGCACACATCTCACTTGCTGCAGTAGAAGGACCCTGACCCTTTTCCCAGGGATGTGAAATACAGAAATCTGGAGGTGTGCCTGAGGGCCCCTGACACATTTGCTTAAGCAGAACAAAGGAATAGACATTAAATCAGGGAAAGATATTCCTATTCAAAGTGATAAGCCCAGAACAGGCAGGGAAGACTCTCTCTCAGTAAGCAAGTATTCCAGATCCAAGGCCCATTCTTATGTGGTTAGCCAGGGGTCAAAAGACTGTAAGCATGAGACTGCCTTTCCCAACACCTGGCATCTTAGAAGCTGTATTTTAAGAAAATTCTGTCAGTCAACACCACAGCGATTTCTCTGCCATCCAGTGAGCCATGGTTTCACTCTGCCCAACTGTTGGGGATGGGAGCAGTTTTATTAAATACATAATAAGCTCTATATTTCAATCTTGAGGGGCTTTTCCTTGTTCTATCTTAGCCGTAGGAATGGTTGCTGCTTTTTATATCTGCTATTCCTATATTGTTTAGAATTCTCTTTACTTCTTTCTTTCTAGATAAGCCTTTGTTACTCCAACCTCATTATAGTTAATAAATCCTTATATTAAACTTTCCCTGTTTAAATTATTGTATGGTTTATCACTCCTGTTTAGACCCAGGCTGATCTAGCCTATAATTTATAGTCAACTTTTTAAATAATCACCTTTGCATAGTATTTTTAACAGCATGTCAAGCTATATTACAGTCATGCAGATGATGACAATAAAAGCTCAAATGGCAATTAATGTAGAAATATTTTTTTTTTTTTTTTTGAGACAGTGTCTCACTCTGTTGCCTGGGCTAGAGTGCTGTGGCATCAGCCTAGCTCACAGCAACCTCAAACTCCTGGGCTCAAGCGATCCTCCTGCCTCAGCCTCCCGAGGAGCTGGGACTACAGGCATGTGCCACCATGCCCGACTAATTTTTTTTTCCTATATATTTTTAGCTGTCCAATTAATTTCTTTCTATTTTTGGTAGAGACGGGGTCTCGCTCTTCCTCAGGCTGGTCTCGAACTCCTGAGCTCAAACAATCCGCCCGCCTCCGCCTCCCAGAGTGCTAGGATTACAGGCGTGAGCCACCGCGCCCGGCCTAGAAATATTTTTTGAGAGTCAAATTCTATTAATATAAATAGTGCTAAATGTAAGATTATGGTATATATACCTGATTTCGTTGATGCCTGTTATCTACAGAGTGATAAATTTTTCAAAGTTAAAAGGACACAAATAGTGCAATTTAACTTTGTTCTTATGTTGTTTTACACATTCTTTCCACTTGAATATCATTTCTATTCCCTTATTTACTTGGGCAAATTAACTTCTTAAGCCTTTTCATAGAGCTGTTTTAAAGATTAAATAAGATAATGTAGTTTAATAGTAGGTACTCTTTAAAAATTTGAAGTAGATTTCCATATGATGAATATAGCCCAGGAATGACATTTTCTCACTACATAGGCCAGATTCTTAGACTAGATTAAGTACTTATGGAGATCTCAGGAAGACTCCCTTTCAGTAAGTACTAATATGTTCTACAGTTCTCATTAATTATAGACAAAAGAAGCATCTATGAAAGCTTTACTGAAGAAGTAAATTACCTTTTCCGTAGAGTTAAGCAAATGGGCAATCACTGGTGTTTAATTCTTCCCTTTCAGTGAAGATGGACAACCGTGCACCTTGTTCACAAATCACATCACAAGCTCACCAAATGCTACAGGTGTGTGGCTCTCTGGCACTGAGGACTCTTGATCTAACTAAGGTTCATTTCTACTCAGACCAACTAATGATTGGTCTGCTCATTGCGATTCTTTGGTCAGAGGAACTTGGAAAACATTAAGAGTCAAGTTGTTCTCTTTTATTGTCTGTAACTTAACATCTGCCCTAATTAATGGCTTTACACTTGGATTGTATGAAAATATGCTATTTAAAACTATAAAGTGCTGTACTATAATATTATATTATCTTCTTACTATAAATTGGTCAGAAAAAACCTTTTAGTCATTATAGACTTTTCTGAGAAACTTTAGCTTATTCTCTGCGTTTATAAAATGTACGTTCATAGCACAAGACATGTTAGTCCTCCCCTAGTCCAGAGCACAGGGTATACTAGTTCTCTGCCAGACTGTACAGGCCAGGGTGTACTAGTCCTCAGTTAGTCTCTTGAATTATCTTTAAATAATAACATGTTAAATTGTACTGCATACTTCATTAGTTAATGAACATCCAGGTATTTCAAACAAAAATAAAAGTTCCCAGTTATCAGTGTTAGAGTTTTATTTTCTTTTGCAATTTATAGAACCTAGTATGAATGCAGAAACAGAGTTAATGTTCTTAAGAAATGCTTTTGATAAATACTGTGTTTTTTAGTATTATTGGGTTAGTATTATATATATACTGTTCAAACCTCAGGAAAGATAAACTTTGACCTAAAGAGACTTTTCATGTTTGTAAGTACATTTTTTTGGAAAGAGTTCAGTATAATTTTAGATGATATAAAAAATAATTAGAAGACACAGAGCTGTAGCGAAGTTGTTGGATAAGAGATAGGTTTAGAAGTTAAGCCAGTATGACAGATGTAAAAGCCACTGATGCAGAGTAGGGTTATAGCATGTTTCAGTGATGTTAGTAGGCAGAGGGTATAAGAAGTTGAATGGCTGTGTGTAACAAGAAAAATCTATGTAATGGGGAAAGTTTGAGATTTTGTTCTGAAGATTATCAATAACTAATCCATAATCTTGATAATATTCAGCTACCATTTATTGAGCTTGTGATAAAGATTTAAAAAGTTGTTACAAAAATGTTTCAATGAGCAATTATGAACATGTGTGAGACAAATGAAAAATACAGAAAGCCTCATCAAAGAAATAGAAAATATAAGAGAGAATCCAATGAAAACTTTAAAACTGAAAAATACAATGATCAAAATAAAAATCTCAGAAGATGAGCTCAACAACAGATTGGAGGGGACAAAAAAAACACTCATGAACTGGAAGACAGAACAATAGAAATCGTCCAGTCTGGCTGGGCATGGTGGCTCATGTCTGAATTCCAGTACTTTGGGAGGCCGAGGTGGGAAAATCATTTCATGCCAGGAATTTGAGACCAGCTTGGGTAACACAGCAAGACCCTGTCTCTAAAAATAATAAGAAAAAAAATTAGCTGAGCTGGTGATGTACACCTGTAGTCTCAGCTACTTGGGAGGCTAAGGTAGGAGGATTGCTTGACCCCAGGAGTTGGAAGTTGCAGTGAGTTATGATCATGCCATTGTACTCCAGCCTGGGTGACTCCAGCCTGGGTGACAGGTGTGACCCTGTCTCAAATAAAAAAAAAAAAATTGTCCAATCTGAATAGAGTGAAAATAGACTGAAAAAAATGAACAGAGGCTCAGAAACTTGTACGACTATAACAAATGATCTAACACTCTTGTCAGTGGAGTCCTGGAAAGAGAGGTGAAAGATCAAGGCTAAAAAAGTACTTGAAAAAATAATGACTGAAAACTCCATAAATTTAGACAAAGCAATAAACTGGTAGATTAAAGAAGCAGAGCAGACCCCAAATGGATAACCCCTCAATCCTGCAAAATTCAGACACATTATAATTAAACGTATGAAAACTAAAGACAAAGAACAATTCTTGAAAGCAGTAGAAAGATGATACCTATTCTATATATATCTATATCTATATAAAATAATTGGAATGACAGTGGATTTCTCATTAGAAGCCATGAAGGCCAGAAAGAAGTGGCATCATATTTTCAAGTGCTTAAAGAAAAGAAATGTAGACCCATAATCATATACCCAGTGAAAATATCCTTTAGGAATTCAGAGGAAATCACAATATTCTCATATGAAGGAAAACTAAGAGAAGTTGTGGCCAACAGCCCTACCCTAAAGGAATAGCTTAAAATAATTCTCTAAACAGAAATAAAATGATAAAAAATATTGGATCATCAGGAAGAAAGAATATTGTAAATAAAAATATGACTAAATACAATAAGCTTTCCATTTCCTTTGGAGTTTCTATATTATATTTGACAGCTTAAAATGTTATTATAACACAGTATAACATGCTTCTTAATGTATGTAGAGGAAACATTTAAAATAATTGTAAATAGGGGAGGGTAAAGAAGCATAAAAGCTTCTATACTTCATTTGAAGTGGTAAAATACCAAGAAGACGTATAGTAATGTTAAATGTGTATGCAACAAAAAATTAGAGATGCAAAATATGTGAAGCAAAAACTGATAGAATTGAAAGAATAGATAGGTGACTCTACAATCATAGCTGGAGACATCACTACTCCTCTTTCATCAAATGCTGCAGAAAAACATCAAGGATATAGAAGTTAACATCATCAACCAACAGGATCTAATTTACATTTATAGAACACTCCACCCAATGGTAGCAGAATACTCATTTTTTTCAAGTGCCCACGGAACCTATACCAAGATAACCATATTCTGTGTCATAAACCTCAACAAATTCAAAAGATTTGAAATCATGCAAGGTATATTTTCTGCCTATGTTGGAATGATATTGCAAATCAGTAACAGAACAATACCAAGAAAATCTCCAAACATTTGCAAATTAAGCCACATACTTCAAAATAATCCATAGATGAGTATTGTAAATGTTTCAAGGGAAATAAAAATACATTGAAATGAATGAAAATAAAAATAGAATACATAAAAATTTGTAGGACATAGCTAAAGCAGTGCTGAAAGAGAAATTTATAGACAATGTTAAATGTATTGGAAAAGAGAAAAAGGCTCAGATCAATAATCTAAGCTCCACTTCAAGAACCTAGAACAAGAAAAGCAAAATAAACCCAAAAGAAACAGAAGGAAGAGCAGAAATCAATGAAATTGGAAATAGAAATATAATAGAGAAAAATCCATAAATCAAAAAAGACCAATAAAATTAACCAACCTCTTGTCTGATTAACAAAGAAAAAAAGAGAAGACACAGATTACCAATAACAAGAATAAAACAGGGATATCAGATTGCAGACATCAAAAGGATAATAAGGAGTTACTACAAACAACTCTATACAAATAAAGTTGACAATTTAGACAAAATGGACTGCTTCCTTGAAAACACAAACTACCACAACTCACCTAATATGAATAATTTGAATAGCTCTGAAACTGTTAAGTAAATTGAATTAGTAATTTTAAATTCCTTAAAAAGAAATATCCATGCTCATATTTTCTTAAAACTTCACTGGAGAATTCTACCTAATGTTTAAAAGCTATTAACACCAATTCTACACAATCTCTTCCAGAAAACAGAAGAGGGAACACTTCTTATTTCATTTTATGAAGCTAGTATTAGCCTGACACCCAAACCAGACAAAGATAGTGCAAAAAAGAATACAGCCAATATTATTCCTGAATATATATGCAAAAGTCTTTAACAAAATATTGGCAAAAAGAATTCAGCTATATATAAAAAGGATTACATACCATAACCAGGTGGGGTTTATTTCAGGAGTGTAAGGCTGACCCAACATTTGAAAATCAATCAGTATAATCACACATGTTATTAGGTAAAAGAAGAAAATTCACCTTATGTCAATCAATACCATCAAAAGCATTTAACAAGCTTCTATATCCATTTAGCACTCTCTCAGAAAAATAGGAATAGAGGAGAATCTTTCTCAACTTGATAAAAAGCATTCACAAAAACCTCTGTAGCTAACATTATACTTAATGGTGAAAGATTGAGTGCTTTCCTCCTAAAATCAGGAGTAGAGTAAGGATGTGTGTTCTTACCACTCTTCTTCAACATATTGTTACAATTTGTAGCCAGTGAAATGAATCAAGGTAGAAATAAAAAGGCATAGAGATCAGATAGGTAGAAAGAAAAGAGTTACTTTTGCAGATTGCATGATTGTTTACATAGAAGATCCCAAGGAATCTACAAAAAACTAAATCAAATTGTATTTCTACATATAGCAACAAACATATAGTTACTAAAATTAAAAATACAAGACTATTATAAAATTTAAAATCACTCAAAAGGGAAGAAATATTTAGGTGTAAATTTAACAAAATATGTACAGGTCTTGTATGCTCAAAATTATGGAATGCTAATGAAAGAAATCAAAGGAGATCTAAACAAATGGAGAGAACTGTGTTCATAGATTAAAAGACTAAATATAGTAAAGATGCCAGTTCTTCACAAATTGATATACATATTTAATCTGATTCCTATCAAAATCTCAGGAAGATTTTTTATAGACAGAGACAAGGTTATCCTAAAATGTATATGGAAAGGCAAGGAACAAGAATATCTACAATTTTGAGAAAGGAGAATAAAGTGTATCTGATTTCAAGAGTTATTATATAGCTAAAGTAATCAAGACTGTGCAGTATTGGTAGAGAGACAGACACATAGATTAATGGAACAGAACAGAGAATCCAGAAATAGACCCACACAATTATGCTCAATTGATTTTTGACAAAGACGCAAAAGCAATTCAGGGGAGGAAAGATGGCCTTTTTAACAAATGAGGCTGGAGCAATTGAACATCTGGACTTTCACAGGCAACAATGACAAAAGGATTTCTATGTAGTATCCTATCTTCAACAAAAATTAACTCAAAAATGGAGTGCAAACATAAATGTAAAACTATAAAACTTGTAGGGAAAAAAAAAAAACAGAAGAAAATCTTGGGATCTAGGACCAGACAAAAAATTCTTAGACTTGACACCAAACTCATGATCTATAATAGCAAAAATTTATAAATTGGACTTCATTAGAATGAAAAATTTTGTTCTAGAAAGACCTTATTAAGAGGATGAAAAGACAAGCCATAGAGTGGAATATTTGCAAACCATATATCTGACAAAAGATTGGCATTTTAGAATACATAAAAAAACCTCAAAACTAAATAGTAAAAAAATGAATCTAGTTAGAAAATGGACAAAAGACATGAAAAAGCATTTTACTAAAGAGGATATACCAATGACAAATAGCACATGATAAGATGTTCAACATTATACCTATTGGGGAAGTGCAAATTAAAACCACAATGAGATATCATACCTACTAGAATGGCTGAAAGAAAGACAGTGACAACACCAAATGTTGACAAGGATGTAGAGGAAGTGGGTCACTTACATGTTGCTGGTGGGAATGTAAAATATTATAGCTACTCTGTTGGCAGTTTCTTCAAAAACTAAAACTACACATGTAGCTGCCATATGACCCAGCAGCTATGTACCTGAGCATTTTTCCCAGAGAAATGATGATGTTTATTAATACAAAAACTTGTACATGAATGTTTATGGACACTGCCAAACTGAAAACAACCCAGATGTTCTTCAGTGGGTGAATGGTAAACCAAATTGTGATACATCCATACCATGGAATATGACTCAGCAATAAAAAGAACAAACTACTGCCTATATGCATTCAGCTGGATGAATCTACAGAGAATTATGCTGAGTAAAAAAGCCAATGCCAAAATGACACATACTGTGTGATTTCACTAATACAACATTCTTGAAACGACAAAGTTGTAGAGATGGAGGACAGATTAGTGGTTGCCAGGGATTAAGGAGGTAGTGGCAGCAGAAGGAAGTGGGTGTGGTTATAAAAGGACAACATGAGAGATCCTTGTGGAAATGAAAATGTCCTTTATCTTGATGTATGTTAACATTCAATATCCTGGTTGTGCCATTGTACTATAGTTTTGCAAGATGTTACCATTGGGGGAAACTAGGTAAGGGGCACATGAGATCTCTCTGTATTATTACTATTATTTTTTACAACTGCTTGGGAATCTATAAATATCTGAAAACAAAAATGTTTTTAAAAGCTTTAATAGAAAAACCAAACCTGACTTCTGGGAGCTTAGTGTCTAGTTGGGAGGGGAGATATGTATTATTTTTAAAAGTACAGAAGTATGTAACTCAATATGTAACCTCAAGTATGTAACCTCGTCCAGTTATGAGGGAAAGCTTTCCTGATTTTCGAGTGACATTTGCAATCAGTTCTGAAAGATAAGTAGGAGTTGACTAAGTGACAGGGAGTGGGTTGTTGCAGATCTTCCAGAACTGAGGGAAGAACACATGTAAAGACTGAGGGCTGGGAAGGAGCATGACACATTAAAGTGATGGAAAGAAGGGCTGGATTAGCTGCAGCAGTGAACCAGGGGGGATGAGATGAGACTGGACTGTTAGGCCAGGTCAAGCAGGGTCATGTAGGTAGCTTTAGAGTTTTGATCTTTTGGAGCAATGGAAGAAATTGCAAAGTTTTAACCAGGAGAAAAACTTGCTCAGGATGTTATTTTTAAAAGCTCACTCAAGCTGCACTATGGAGAGTGGATTAGGGAGGGAAAGTAAGACCAATGAGGAAGCTAGGTCCAGGTATTAGATGATGAAGCTGGGATTTGGTTAGAGCAGTAAAAATGGAAAGAAGTGAATGCATTTAAATGGTATTTAGGAAGCAGAATTCACAGGACTTGGCATTGAATTTATGTTGGAAAAAAGAGGTTTTTAAGACCATTCTAAGGTTTCATGCTTTAGTAACTAAATAGCTTGTGGCACCATTCTCTGAGATAAATATTTATGTTTTATGGACGAGACCATAAGTTTGGCTTTTTTATTTGATTTGATTATTCCAAGGCAAATCTCAGACATAGCTGTTTCTAAAATGAATTTCAAAGTTGTTCATTTTGTCTGCTATAAAACTTCCACTTCCAAATATCTTATCAAACCTATGTATCTGACAGTTCAAATAGAAGAACAAGCAATAAAATTACACCTGAAAGTTATGTAAGTTTTAAGTTACTTTTTCACTTGGAACAGGTAAAAGGAACCATTTAATTAAGGACAACAGGTGAATCAGATAAACTGGTGCTTTTGATGTTTGGCTGCCTTCTTTCTGCCATTTGTTTACTGTAATAAAATGATTAGAAAAATCTCACAAATTTCTACATGTAATAGCTTATTTTTAATTTTATAAAGACATGGCTTTGGTCATTATCATTTACCGAGGTCAGATAATACAAATAACAGATAACGGGTTTGTATTTTTCTGAAGATGATTCCTACATCTTTTGGAGATAACTTGTCTTTGGCCCTACAGAGTTGTGGTTCCTCTGTGTGCTTTATGTGACATCATAGTCTAAGTGAATGACAGTGCATGTAACACCAGCTGCCGAAGGCTGAGATGATGACCACATGAGTGATAAGATGCTCTCTCCCTTTGCTCTCTTTCTGAAGACTACAAACTCCATCTTTTTTCTAAAGTCTTACTAAAGGTGGATATCTTTTTTCTTCACTTCAATTTTTAAAAATTCTTTGTTTTTATTTTATAGAATAGACTGAGAGTGGGCTTTTAGGAGCAACAGTTGATTTTATATTTTTATATAAATACTGCATATTAATAAACATTTATAAATAGGCTGATGAATATTCAGTATCTATGATAGATACACAAGCAGTTTGGCTGTGAATATATCAAACTTATTGAAAAAAAGAAATTTTGAGATTTATATATTTCTGACTTTTTCAAAATTCATGTTGAGTTTAGATGAAAGTTGAAATATATATTTCCCAGAACTAAGAGCTCAGGTTGAGCTCTCTGTAGCCCTAGGTACTCCACCCAAGTGTTTCAAGGGTCACCTGGAACTGTGACAGTCAGAGGACAGGTTAGGGGCACGAACCCTGAGTTGGTGGGGCATGTATTCTTTCTGTTTTTTGTTTTCCCAACCAGAGTCATTCTGTTGTATTTCTCAAGCATCTTCAGTATACTTTGTTTGAAGAAAAGGTTCTCCACCTAAGTTTGAAAATCAATGGTCTATAAAAACAGTACTTTGGTAAAATCCTATGTCCTGGGAAGGGGACCTTCAGGGAACCATAAATTCAGAATAGAAGTAGAGAACAGTTTCCACTTTATGTGATATTTTGTTCAATATGTTCAGAATAGAAAGCAGGAAAGCAAGTATTGTAATTAGATAATTATTTATAATAATCTTAATATCTTATAGTATTAAGATAATTCACTCATGTATGGAGGAATATGGTCAACATGCAATGTTTCCAAAGACTGTAGTATAACAAGAAATATTAAAAAGTAGAATTGCACGTGTTTCTCATTCAAGATAATCCAAATTTTGAAATCTCATTTTCCAAAAAAAGGGATAATTAGAATTATAAACAGATCTTCGTTTTATGGTAATAAGCACTTCTACCAGAATTTATGTGTAAAGTTATGATTTTAAAAATCTGCAGGCCGGGCGCGGTGGCTCACGCCTGTAATCCTAGCTCTCTGGGAGGCCGAGGCGGGCGGATTGTTTGAGCTCAGGAGTTCAAAACCAGTCTGAGCAAGAGCGAGACCCCATCTCTACTAAAATTAGAAAGAAATTAATTGGACAACTAAAAATATATAGAAAAAATTAGCCGGGCATGGTGGCGCATGCCTGTAGTCCCAGCTACTC
>CAUYSK010117726.1:0-26117 GCA_963575035.1 Avahi laniger
TTCACCCTCTAATATTTTGAAATAAAAATTGTTTTAAAAAAAGGTTTTATCCTCAGAGTCCAACACAACAGATGCCAATATTTACTGAATAAATCAATGAGTAAATTAAAAGATAATTATAAATATTAAATGAAATAGTGGTTTTAAAAATCCTTTAAAAGCTGTGAAGTGCTGTATACACAGGCATTATGCTCACAATGATCCTCAGTTGAGTGCCTGTGATTCTAGGAATGGAATGAATTTAGTAAGGGCTGTAGAGCCAAAGCCTCTTCTGTTAAGCCAAGGCTACCATTTAGTAATGTATCCTTGGTGAGATTATGGCCCGACACGAATTAGAACTGATAATTTCACTTAGGGGTTGGATCACTCCACCCTGTTGATGATAAATAAAAAGGTCACTTAGCCAATGTTTGTCTGGTCAATGTTTCCTCACCTATAGAATGAGGCTAACCAGACCCCTACAGACTCTATTGCTAGCCTTCAAGAAAGAAGCTAATTTGAAAAAAAACATTTCTTGGGTTGGCTTAAATTGCACTGTATGTCATCTTATCTTCATCTTAATATTGGAACTACTGCTGGGCAGACATAGACACTGTTTAAAGATTTTAACAAATGGTCTCAAGCAAAGGCTAAGATTTGAAACCTATTTTCTTGACTACTAATCTAGTGCTCTTTCCATAAAACTCTGCATTCTGTCTTATAATTTTTTAATGTTCATGAAGAATAAACATGACAGACTAAGTCTTTCTTCAACAATCTCTCTCTTTTTTTAATATTAATCATACTACTAACATCCCATGATCAAAAATGGTGGGTAAGTCCCTCCCAGGGCAGGGATTTTAGCGGTATAATGAGCTAGGGTCTTCAACAATCTCTTTTGAGAGAGAAGACTATGTATGGATACTTGAACTGCTATGGACTGAATATTTGTGTCCCCCAAAATTCATATGTTGAAAACCTAATCATTAATGTCGTGGTATAAGGAGGCAGGGTCTTTGGGAAGTGATTATATCATGAGGGCTCTGTCCTCACAAATGGGATTAGTGCCCTTATAAAAGAGGCAACAGAAAGCTGCCTTGCCCCTTCTACCATGAGAGGACATAGCAAGAAGGCACTGTCGAGGAACCAGAAAGCAGGCCCTCACCAACACCAAATTTGCTGGCAATTTGATCTTATACTTTCCAGCTTCCAGAACTGTGAAAAATAAATTTGTTTTGCGTATAAGCTACCCAGCCTCAGAAATTTTGTTATAGCAGCCTGAATAGATTAAGACATGGACCAAAAGAGAATGCAGGATTGGGTAAAAAGTCTTCCACTGGAATAAGCCTATTCCCTCTCTGACAAAGAATGCACACTTACGGCCTCTCATCCACACATCAGAAAGACAACTGTCAACTTGAACTTATTGGGGAAAGAAATGTGAGGGTCCAAGTGACTATTTCTGGAATATGAAAAAGCAGATCCCCTTTTCATGGGCCTGACACGTCATTATCAAAGCTAAGACAATGCAAACCAGATTCAGGTTGCCTCAAATCCTTTGTGGCTACATGCTGCACCAACACACCTTCAAAAATCCCATCTCAAAGGTAAAGCCTCAGAGCATCACATATTTGCAGAAGAACAAAGATGGATGGAGTTTTCCTCTCATCTTATAAAAACCACAGACCCTCATTTGTAACACCCATCTTCTGTGTTCTCACAGAAGTATATATTTTTTCTATATCAGACAAGGAGCTATTTGAAGGCAAAGACTGAGCCTTAATTTACTTCTGAGTGGAGTATATACTTCTGCAGAGTATATGCCTCTGGAAATACCAGGAAAGGTATGATCAATAAATCAATCTAGGATTTTTGTAGCCTTGTGCATGGAAGATTGACACCGTTTCTAGAGATCTGCAGTAGTTCAAGGAAGTTTCTTATTATTAATATATGAAGTGATGGAAGCATTATATCGGTAAAAGTTCAACGTAACCTGACATCACTTCTCAATAAACCTGTAGTATGAGCACTCTGCAAACACCAGGTTAAGAACAGATTGTAGCTGCTATTGTTTTCCCCTTACTTCTTATCCTTTAACACTTGCATATAATTCTATATATATCAAAAAATTGTATCTTTTCCTCCAAATTGAGTGGATAGATTTACTAACTGGTTTGTAATTTTCTTTTACAATATTATCTATTCCCTGGTATATATATTTATAAGGAAATCTTCAACTGACTTGTTACTTACTGACTTACAAGTTCACCTAGATTTTAAGAACCAGGTAGCATGTCTAATTATTGTTAGGATCTTATAAATACCTCATATTTATTTTTTTCCAATAAATGTGCAGTGATCTCAAAAAATAAATAAATAAATCTGTAAGTCTTCTAATCCCATTCCCAGAGCACAAATTCCTCCAATAACACAGTCCTGCATTTTACTATTTAGATGCCTCCACTGACAGGGAACTCACTATTTTATGAGACAGGCCATACCTTCATCAACAGGTTTCATTTTTCCTTATCTTGAGGTAAAACCTACTATCCCTATGGCCTTCAGTAGTTTGTTCAAGATATATTCTCTGTATAACAAGTTCTTAAAAGAGATGGGGAAGTGATTAATAACTTTTAAAGGATTCTTCAGAGCCAGTCAGAATCCACATTAAGGAGACACAAGAAGGAGAAGTCTTTATTACTTTACAGCTATCAACATCAAGTATTGGGAAGGTCAAAATCCAACTCTTTTCCTCTTCAAAGAAACTGAAGCTTACCAGCATTTTAGATGGAGAACAAGAAAGCACACTTACGAAATCTGCCAACAACACTCAGAGGTAGCTGGTAATGCAATATAAGTAGTAAAGAAATTAGAGTAGAAGACAGTCCAGTCTCACCTACACCAATGATGTGTCTGAACTCTGGGTGAGAAGCCTAATTTTTTTTTTCAGGTATGGGAGAAAAGACCATGATAAAATAGAAAGGGTATGAATGTTGGTGCTAGGAATATTCAAATTCAAAACCCTGGTTTGCTACTTACTGGCTTATCATTCTGGGACAAGTTATTAACTTTTATAAACTTTAGTTTCTTCATCTGTAAAATATGGATAATAAACTCTATATCAAAATGAGATACTGTTCATGAAAGTGCTTGGTACAACAAAAAGTACAACACAAGTGTTTATTACAATCACAATTACCGTATTGAAGAACAGAATTTTGATGGACTAGAATGATAGCCTGAAATGATAAAAATGGGATTTAATGAAGATAGCTAAAAATTCTACATTTCCAGTTTAATGCAAGCTTATGTAAAAAAAGATCAGAGATTTTAGTTGACCACAAACTTCCTAGGAGTCAACAATGGCACAGGCATCCTCAAAAACAAGAATGAAATCATTAAGTTTAGAAAAAGAAAGAATCTCACTCTCTCCATAGTAGTCAAATCTCAAATGAAACATTTAGTACTAAGCATCACATTTTCAGAGGATATAGACTAACCAAGAATTATTCAGGATAAGCAGAATAAGGAAAGATTTGGGATGTAAAATGAGTTAAGGATCTTCAGGCAGATTGGCTGATGTGCTTTCCTGAGGCAAACCAAATAGTACTAGGATCAACTATTAGAAGATACAGAGTGGGAGGGTTCAGCCTACCACAGAAGGATTTTCCAGCAATCGGAGGTGTCCAGTATAACACATGGTCAAATTCAGAGAGCTCGGAATTACAGAAGACTCTTATATGAAAGCAGTTCTGGGTGCTGGTATTGCCCTGTCCTCTAACAGCTTCACCACCAATCAGTCCTGAGTCCCTCTCCCTCTGATGGGACCCACCACTCCATACCTGTCCAAGTAGTTCACAATATTTGGGTTCTTGTTTTCCCTCATGACCAGGATCTCATTAATAATCAACTCTTTCTTCGGCTGCTGCTGAAGATTCATCTGCTTAATGGCCACCTGAAATCAGAGTACATTTAATATGCAACCAGTTATTCAACATTTATGGAGTACCTACTCAGTACCAGACCTTAAGTACTAAGGAAACAAAGATGAATAAAATACGGTTCATAGTCCTTGAGTAATTCAGAGTTTATCAATGTAGACCAGTAGTTCTCAAAATGAGGTCCCTGAGCCAGTGTCATCATCATCTGGGAATTTACTGGAAATAAAAATTTTGGGTCCTCCCCCCAAACTTACTGAATCAGAAACTCTGTGTTTTAATAAACCCTCTAGGTCATTGTGATATATACCAAAGTTTAAGGATCAAACTTTGATGGAGAAAAATAATTTTTTAAAACATCATAGTATAAAAGAGATGTTATAACAGAAGTACACACAAAGTGCTACAGAAACACAAAATAGGGCAAGAACTCTTTCAATCTGGCAATGTATGGAGGCTTCATAAAGGCGGAAGTGACTTTCTGAACTTGGTGTGGAAAGATAAATCAGAGTTGACAAGATTGAAAAAGAAGAGAAAAAGGAGTTTAGATCCCTAATGTTTGTTTGTGAAAAAGATGTTTCACAGGCTCTTTGTCTATAAAAATGAAACAAATTTCCACATAATACAAATATAATGTATTCTTTAGTTTCCAAGGCACTTTGTATCCATTTCTTCTGTATGTCAGGTACTTTGCAAGGTGTTCTCAAATTTGTTATTTCACGTAATCCTCAGAGGTACCTTGTGTGTTAAGTATTATCTTTCAAAAGACGAGGAAATGGTGATTCGGAGACGATATGTGACTTGCGTATACAGCTAATCAGTAGCAAAGTCAGGATTAGAACTCTCAAAAGTGATATCAATTTATCCTGCACATGTAGCCAGATTAATTGTCCCCACAGTACACATTTGATAGCTCTCTGCCTTGCTCAAAAACTTCAATGGCTCTTGGTTGTCTAGAAATCTTCCTCAGTGCAACATTCAAAATTCTCATGATCTGACCCTACATTACTTCCCATACACTCCATGTTCTCCTTGTATCTAGTCAACCTACCTTTATTCAGGATCTTTTCTCCAACTGGAATATCCTGCATCATTTCCACACATTCAAAAGCTACCTACTCTTTATATCAAGCCAAAGGAAACTTCTTTCTCCAAACCAAATATGTCTTTTCCCTTCTTTAAAGTCCTATAAAATCATATTTACACCTCTGTTACAGAACTTATAACATGCTACCTTGTATGATGATTAGTTAGGGGTGTGTTTGTGTGTGTGTATGTGTATTTAGAAGTTTGAGTGCTCAGTTGAAAGCCCAGAATTCCCAGTGCCAAGCACAAGACTTCACACAGATAGCTAGGGCTCAAAAAAATGTTTGCATAAAGGAAAAAGGAAAGAGAAAAGTCAGTGGGTTGATAAGTACTTTGTTTTTAAACCACAAAAAATCAGCAATAAGCCCCTGTATCTTAGAGGAGTATACTTAAAATTATTTGCTAAGTGTTCATTTTCTGGAGATATTTTCCCTTTTTCCTGCTTATTGGACAAGAATATGAACACCTAATAGAACTAAATTGCCTTCCCAAAAGCAGCAAGAAGTATAAAGAATGAATGATTCAAATTTTAGGGACAAACCCCAACTCTATCATTTCTTCAAGTCAAGTATAAGCAGTCTTCTGCAGAGACCCAGTTAATTATTAATGATAGAAGTTGTTCTTTTAAACATTCTAACCACCTCCATTCTCTACCTCAAGTGAGAAAAAATTGCTTTGGAATGGGGTTTCCTGTTAGGTCAGGCTTCCGGTCTGGCTGCAGCTTTCTATAACAGCTGAGGATTAGCTTTTCCTAACGTCTGAAAAGCAATCTGTTGATCTTAAGAAATTATGTACAGTAAGCCCTTGTAAAACACATTAAGCATTAGAGCCAGAAGGCACCTCTAGAGTTCCTCAGGCCATTACCAAGGATGGACAGTGCTTATGAACCTAGCAGTAGTCACTGTTGGCAGCAGCAAGGGAGGAGAGGCAGGTAGAGGCTAACACAGAAGCTGGGACAGGACACTGGGAGTTCTTTTTCAATAGCTACTACCTGAAGCCCAGGCTAATTGCCCTCTACCTAATCAATCAGACTCCATCTATTCAGGCTAGGAAACTGCAATCCTATAACAGAAAAAGATCTGGACTTGAACTCTAAAGAACCTAAGCTCTGGGCTTGACTGTCACTTACTGACCTTGACCAATCACAAACTCTCTGAGCCTCAGTCTCTTCGTCAATACATTGAAGTAATAATCTCAACCCTGATTCCTCTCCCCTCAGGATTGCTTTGAGTACAAAGTGGGACAGTAGCCAATGTGTTACTCATACACGAGTAAAGGATTTAAATAATAATGTAAGACAACAATAAAAATGGTAATCATAGTAATAACAGCATTTGATAAATACTTGGCACAGAGAAGAAAGAATGACAACAGCAGCAACAAAATCAACGACCAACCACAGTCCCACCACTACTGTTTATTGAATGCCTACTGTGTGCCCGGCTCTGTGCTAGGTGCTCTATTTATATTATCTCAGTAAAACCTAACAACAACCCTGCAAAGTAAAAATCATGATACACATTTACAGGTAAAGAAATCGAGGCTAAGACTTATAAAGTCATAATAAATGCCCAAAGGTTCATATGATTCCAAAGCCTCTTTCAGTCTTTTCCTTCCATTATACACATTAAAAATGGGCTTGAAGCTGAGTGCTGTGGCTCACGCCTGTAATCCTAGCACTCTGGGAGGCCGAGGTGGGAGGATTGTTCAAGCTCAGGAGTTTGAGATCAGCCTGAGCAAGAGCAAGATCCCGTCTCTACTAAAAATAGAAAAATTAGCCGGGCGTCATGGTATGTGCCTGTAGTCCCAGCTACTCAGGAGGCTGAGGCGGGAGGATCACTTGAGCCCAGGAGTTTGAGGTTGCAGTGAGCTATGATGACACCACTGCACTTTAGCCAGGGCAACAGAGCGAGACTCTGTCTCAAAAAGCAGAGGGGGGCTTTGAAAAATGACTGTTGGATCTATAACTGGAAGACTTCCCAACACTAACACTCTAAACTTCCTACATGTGAGACAATAGCTCTGCACTTCCCAGCTGGATAACCACCAATAAGCACTCACTCATAAAGACTGAGAGCATCCTGCCAACTCCACCAAAGATTTATACTCCCTGGGAGGAAACAAGGCCTTCCTGATCCACTGCATTAGCCACCCTCATTGACTCACTTCCATTCACAGTTTTGTAACCACAAAGCAGGCACACAATGAAGTCAAATTTCTCTATCTTGTGGCCAGCTTCTCACACAGGCAGCCTCCAGGCCTTCCAGGAGCTGCCCATCACCTACCTGCCTCCCATCAGGGCTATAAGGCCTGACAGGCCAGAAACATGACAAGATAAGGGCTCTAGTGACTAACCTCAGCTCTGCTGTGCTCTTGCAGCCCAGAACACATAGGATTAGGAGTCAAAAGATTCTAGCCCAGTCCCTGCTAATTGCTGATAGCACAACTCTGCAAAAAAATTACTTATACTCCCTGTGCCTCAAATTCCTCAGCAATAAAAAGGAAATAATATTACCTGTCTCACAGAGTTCTTTTTAGGATTGGTAGGTATAACCTCTGTTTTATTTCTGCATCAAATTCACATCATTAAAATTGCTGCCATGATAATACTATCCTTCCTTCCTCACCGTTATTTTTACTTTAGGGCAGATTCCTGTCACCACTGCAAGACTTTTATATGTACACAATGGAAATTATGGTCTCTTATATTTACATATGATTTAAAAAATTTTTTTAAATTGAGGTAAAATATACACATATAATTTACCATCTTTACCATTTTTAAGTATACAGTTCAGTGTAATATATACATATATATTCTTTTTTTTTCTGTTCCCCTTCTCAGACTTTGGTAACCACCAATGTACTTTCTAGCTTCATGAGATCCATTTTTTTAGCTCCCACATTAGTGAGAACATGCAATACTTGTCTTTCTGTGCTTGGCTTATTTCATTTAACATAATGGCTTCCAGTTCCATCTATGTTGCTGCAAATGACAGAATTTCATTATTTTTATGGCTGAATAATATTCCATTGTACATATGATTTTAATGCCAAGAACTTTCACATAGAGTTCTTAAAACAAGGTGCAGCATAAAGCAAATGTTCAGTAAATGTTCTGTGTAATAAACAAAGTATATATGAGTAAAAATGTAGCTCTCAAAATTTATGTTGTGTTTTCACATACACTACTTTACCAACTTCTTTCAACACTTGTGTGAGGTATATATTATTATGCACATTTTATAAGTAAATAAAACTCAGCTCAGAGAAGTCAAATGACTTATCTAAGATCATATAAGTAGCTAAAGGTAAGCTACTTACATAGGTCTTTGGATTCTCATGTTAAAGAACAATTAATACATCCTTAACCATAATGATGATTTTTAAAAGTTGGCTTACCCTAGGTGGAGCCTCAATATTTGGTTTTAACACCTGTAAGAGACTCACAAGAGCCCAGTGAGATATGTGCTACCCCTATTATCTATCACTTCTCCAGTACGCCAGGTGGTTTCAACCACCAAAAATATAGAAGCAGGTTCCTAGCAGCCTCCCTCAGAGGAGCTCAACTCTATCTTCACTGGGAAAGGAAGTGCCTCTCTCAAGCTCTGAATCTCAGTATTCTTTGAAGTAACAACTTCTCCCAGGCAGTTGCCATCCACAGCCCACTTGCCAATGTTCCTGTTCTGCAACCAAAGAGTTGAATGCAAGGAAACCCCAATTACTCTACATTTTCTTCATGTCTTCCTTCTGCTGGAGATAAGACGTTGGTTGGGTCAGCAGACTTTAGCAATAAGGTCAGAGTTCTCTAGGCTTATTGAAATGAGAAGGACAAAAATGTGCCTCCAAATAAATGAGGACTTCAATGTCCAGTGGGATCCCTGAGCACAGAGTAAAGGTAGCATCGCTAGATTAGGAGTCAAGAGACATGGGTTTAAATGTCCTCTAGACCAAATTTCTCTCCCAAACACCAAATTTGTACAAGCACTTATCCACTAAGCAATTCTACAAGAAGGTCTCTCAGGTAGGATCCAATGTCTTCATACCTATACCTCTACCTTTTTTCTTTCTCCTTGAATAGTATCACTCACTTGTAAGTAATCTTCACATTCAGTCAGTCACCAAATCCTGTCAAACCTACCTCCTAAGTATCTCTCAAATCCATCCACTTCTCTCCGTCTATACTATGTTACCACCTTAGCCAAAACCATCACCTCTCACTTGGAATTACACAATAACTTCCTGACTCATCTCATCCACTCTTACATCCTCCACACTGTATCTGCAGTGACTTTTCCAAAATCTGTAAGTCTCATTATGTTATATGTTAGTCCACTATTTGGTTCCAGTCTGGTATATAAGAAACTAGAAGTATCCCCATTGAGCTAAGACAGGCTAAAAATTAACCAAAAATAAAAAGAAATGGTAGAATTGAAGGAGTAACAGCTGGTAGTAGATACTTACCTCCTGTCCTGTGGCCACATCCATTGCAGTGTACACGGTGCCCGAAGCACTGAACAGGTGGGGGACAGAAAGGGGGAAAAAAACACAGATGTTCAATGAAGTAATATTTGTCAAATGCAGCTCTACATACAATCTGGCAGTGTAAATGTTAATAATAATAGCAGCAAAAATAATCCTCCCCTCTGCAGCCCTTCCATTCTCATATTTAAGAAGCAGTATGTGGTAGTAAAGGAAACACAGGCTTTAGTGGCCAACAACCTGAATTCTAATCTAGAACTTCTACCTAGTACCTACTAGCTATATGATCTTGAGTAAGTATTTTAACTTCTCTGAGCTTCACTTTCCTCATTTGTGAAATGAACATAAGAGCATATAAGAGAATTTAAATCAATTAGTTCACGTAAAGAACTTAGCCAATAGCTAAAATACAATGGGTATTTAATATATACTGGTTTCCTGCTCCTGTTTGCTTCTCACCTCTCCTCCACTATCCTTAGCAGATTGCTTTAATTCCTCGTGGCTTCAAACTCTTCATCTGTAAACATGAATAATATTAGATCTGTGATTTTCAACTGCAGGTAATGGGTGAGGGGAACTGCAGGTAGAATATCGGAATAAGGTGGGGGGAAGATGTATATTTATCAAAAAGGGGTAAGGACTTCTGGGTTATCAGTGATGTCTCTTTCTTAATCTGGGTACTGGTTACATGGGTATGTTCACTTTTTGGAAATTCACTGAATTGTACACTTATGTTATCTTCAATTAAAATTTACATTAAAAACTGTAACAACTAAAAAACTATAAAAACTTGAAGAACCACAATGAATAATTTAAAATAATATCAAAGTGCCCTTCGCATTCTGATATCATAGGATACTATGACCCTTTAATATAGTGTTTTTCAATTATTTATCCTGTCAAGAAGATATGTGAATTTTATTTTCTATATTTTATATTATAAAGTAGGTTTTTAGCTTTTGTTTTTTCAAACATAAAATGATATTAAACATACTTTTCAAATGCACATGCTACCAGAAAAATCTGATACTACCTCAACTCTACCTCCAAGTAAGAATGACCCCACTAGACATACATGAGTACACATTCATATACACACAGAGAAAGGAGGGGGCTAAATGCTAGAATTAATTCTAGGAAAGTAATCATGTCCATTTAAAATAATTAAACTTTCATTTTATGCCTATAACCATGAACACTATATATTTGTAGGTGAGTAATTTACAACACACACTTGTAATTATACATACCATATGTTAGGCACAAATGACACAATTTGAAGAAATTTAAAATTCTGGTCTATTGCAAGAAGGCATTTTAGGCAAGCTCTGAAATTATGCTTCCCAGAGAAGTGAGGTCAATGCAGGGGGAAAGGTCACTTGCAAGTATGCCTTCCAGGTAGAAACTATGGTCACCAGCTTCCCAACCTCCACTCTGTGGTTGGGACCCTCGCTACATGCCTGGAAACTGTGATCGTAAAATATTGGCTATCAAGTAAGGATTGGACTATTTGCACTGGCAGTTATTTCTTTGCTGCCAGATCACCCTACCGCTGATCATCTTCTCCTACAAAGCTGGTGTCTGTCTTTCTATCCCTACTAATCCCTGATCCTACTAGATGCACCATTTTTAAAGAACAAACATGCCCAAGCCTCAGGGGACTGGACATTTTGCAACTATGTCTCCATTATTACAAAGTTCTAGAAAGCTTCTCAGACCTGCTGGTTAATACTTGATTATTTCTACCTCGAATATGCATATAATTATACATATGAATTCCAGGTCCAAAAGAATAATAATCTTCAGGTCTTGAAGGCGGAAAAAAAAGCAAGCAAAAATTATAATAGTACCAATTCATCATATTGCTGTGGTATTTACATTTTTAAATTATGGAATGTGGAAATAACAGCACAGGTGCTTAATAAAGACTTCATTCTCCCCTTAGCACTAACAGAACTGTCAAGTAAACAAGGAAAGTACATTTTGCAGATGTTAGCTTCCTATAGGTCTTGTACATCTATACATTAAAAAAAAAATTATAGAAGTTTTAGGGATAAAAGGTCCTCAATCCACAACTCCTCTTCCTTAAATTCTCAGATAAACTCAAATCCAGAAAAGAAACCTAACTTGTCCACAGTTGTCCATGTACATTTTTGCTATATTCTTAATATCTCAATTTAACTACATAAAGGAAATGCCATCTCACATTACTCTGAGGTAGGCAAAATAATTTCTTCTCAAAATGTTAAATGCCTTATACCAGTTTAGATTCACAAAAGTAGGAAAAACTAGTAGGAAAAACACTGGAACCAGAAAAAAATGAGGTCCACTCAAACCCAGAGATGCTTTTAAGGATTAAACAATAGATGCAAATAACAGATGTAAACTGTAGAATGCTGTACAAACATAACCCCCCTACATTATGCAATCCTTTATCTTATTTTCAGAAGTTCTTGGGTACATAAGAAAACTGAAAACAGAAAATTTCAATTACTTTATTAGCAACAATGTTTTCATTCTACTAACACCAAGAGCCAGACATTTTTATTTTTCAGTTTCTTTTTAATTTTAGCTCTTTTGGTATGTCTTTAGAAATCACATTATTTTTATTTTTTATATAGAGGTATAACTTTCTAAAGTAATTTGCACAAGTCTTAAGTGTACAACTTGATGATTTTTTAAAATATGTACACACCCATGTGTTCATCACCAAGATCATCCCCAAAGATTCCCTCATGCCTCTTCCCACTCAACATCACTTCCCAGAAGTAACCACTATTCTGACTTCTATTACCATATACTAATTTTGCTTATTCTTGAACTTCAAATAAGTAGATTCATATAGTATCCGCTCTTTTATGTATTTTATGGCCATACACTTTAAAAAGACTTAGTACAGTCAGGCACCACATAACTTTTTGGTCAACAACAGACCTCATGTATAATGGTGGTCCCATAAGATTATAATGGAGCTGAAAAATTCCTATCACCTAGTGACATCACAGCTGTTGTAACACTGTAGTGCAATTACTTTATCTTTTTATAAATTTAGCGTAGCCTAAGTTTACAGTGTTTATGAAGTCTACAGTAGTGTACAATGATGTCCTAGGCCTTTACATTCACTCACCACTCATTCACTGGCTCACTGAGAGCAACTTCCAATCCTGCAAGCTCCATTCATGCTACGTGACCTATACCAGTGTACCATTTTTAATTTTTTTTAGAAACAGAGTTTTACTCTGTCCCCCAGGTTGGAGTGCAGTGGTATGATCATAGCTCCTTGTAGCCTCAAACTCTTGGGCTCAGGCAATACTCCTACCTCTGCCTCCCGAGTACCTAGGACTACAGGTATATGCCACTGTGCCCAGGTAATTTCTTTTTGGTAGAGACAGGATCTCCCTATGTTGCTCAGGCTGGTCTCAAACTGCTGGCCTCAAGTGATCCTCTCACCTCAGTCTCCCAAAGTGCTGGGATTATAGGCATGAACCATTATGCCCAGTTCCATTTTCAAATTTTTTATACCATATTTTTACTGTACCTTTTCTATGTTTAGTTACAAACTTACCATTGTATTACAGCTGCCTACAGTATTCAGTACAGTAACATGCTATACAGGTTTATAGCCTAGGAAGAACAGGATATACCATGTAGCCTAGGTGTGCAATAAGCTATACCATCTAGGTTTGTGTGACTATACTTTATGACGTTCATACAACAATTAAATTGTCTGATGACACGTTTCTTAGAATGTATCCTCCTCGTTAAGCGACACATGACTGTACATTGTAATTCTTTGTTTGCCTATCTATCTCCTTCTGTCATCTTGAGGTCCTTGAAGGCAGATTGTCTCTGATTCATAGCTATATTCATAGTGCCAAACATACAATAGGAACTCAGTTACAATTTGCTGAGCCCAGTACACTGAAGGCAGCATACAAGACACAGAGAAGGATGAATGTCAGAAGGATGAATTCTGGCATCCACCTAGAAAAACAGGACCCATTACACTAGCAGAAGGGTCTACAGTTCTGGGTCTTCTATATTACATTAGTGCTAATAGGCCTCAGCGCTAGGACAAACATTGTTCATCTGGAAAAGCAGAGCTATAATTTGGGAAGCTGGTTTTGTGCTAAGAAAATAAATGGTTCTCTTCCTCTCACTGCAGGGATATTTTTAGCAACATGGTCAGCTAATGGCACATTTCTCATACTAAGCATAATTTTGCCAAACCTGAAGTCAGTCTAACATAACACTTCCAGATGGGTGAAGAGTGAGGTGGAGAAAGAACCAGGTTTATGAGAGGCAAAACAAAAGCAAAATCACATATGCCAGCACCCATAATTTTAAGTCATTTCTCTGGGGAAAGAAAATGCCCCTACTAACCCTTGTCCAATCTTCTCAAACCGTGTATATTTCTTCTTAGGATCGCCCACACTCACTATGCTCCCTTTGAAAGAAACAGAGACCATGAATCATTTTTTCACAGATCAAGATACAAAGCAGGTCCCATGTTCCCACAACCCCTGGTGTTGGCAGGAATTAAGTAACTACCTCTAATACTCAAAAAGCACACTAAACAGGACCTTAGCTCCTCCCCCAGAAGTCCCAACCAAAAGTTTTATCTCCTGGACTGTTTTTATTTATAATAATATATTCCATTTCTAAACTTCTAAAGGCCACTCATTCATTTTTTAATTCATTCATTCAATAAACATTTACTTATTTACTATGTACCAAGCCATATGTTGAGTATTAGGAATAAAGAGATAGATGAGACACAGTTAAGACAGTCCTTGCTGTCAAGGAGCTCAATCTCATGGAGGATACAGATAAGTAAGCAAAAAGTTCCATGGAAATATAATTGCTGTGATAAATGCCAAAGGGGTAAACAAAAAGGCACAAAAAAAAAGAGACTGCAAAGGCTTCAGAAAAGTGCTATTTGGGCTGATTTTTTATAGGATAAGTAGAAGTTCACTAGGGAGAGAAAAGAGAGAAGAGGTTTACCACAGGGAATACTTCAAGTGCAAAGAGAGAGCTCACTGGATTTACAACTTGTATTCTAGCAATGGGGAAACTGAGGCCCACAGAAGGGAAGATATTTCCCCAAGGTCACACAGCAAATTGGTGTCAGAGTTAAAATTACAGTTTGGTTTTAGTCTCCCATCTGATGTGCTTTCCATTGATACTAACTAATCACTAGGAGTTCGCACTTTTTGAATATATTACCTCACCTGATTTACAAATGAGGCAAGTGTTAACATCCCTATTTAAAAGACAAGAAAAAGAGGTTCAGACAACAGCAGAAGATTGCCCAAGACACAAGTCAGTGGCAGGGCTGGAGGGTCAACCCGTTTCCTAATTCCCAAGCCAGTCTGTTTTCTATAATTCTAAGTATTATTGTAAGAAAAAAAAAAACAGTCTGGTTTGGGGAACTAGACAACATACAGGTATAATTATCTGACAACTAGGTGACCAGGTGAGTGGCTTTTCTTACTTGAACATTTTATGAGGGCTTCAGAAAAGGGCAATTTTTAAAATAGTGAAAATTTTTTTCAAAGTTAAGAATTATCAGGAAGATGTAGATAGCTGCTAAACTAGGGAACCAGAAACCTCGGCTTTAGAAAGCAAATGCCAGTTTGTGGACATGGCCAAATTAGTTATATCAAATTCTTTTTGGAAGTAAGTAGATATGGTGAATCAATTAAACTCCTTGTCAAATGAATTTTCCAAGTCCACAGATCAACCTAGTCCTTCCTTTTAACATTAATTCTTCTGCAGTTTGCTGAAACACAGAACCAACTTCCCTAACATTAATATATACCCATTTTTGCTTGCTGAAGAAAGTAAAATGGAAATTTCCACCTGACAGCAAGAAGCAGCATGCTTTACTTATAGGAACGAAAGCTTATGTTCTAACCTCCCTGTCACTTTCTAGGTGTGCGATTTGGGGTGGGGCATTTAGCCTAAAATATCTTAACTGCAAAAACATGGATCATAGCGCTTGTCTTCACAGGGTTAATATGAGAATTAAATGAAAAAATAAATCGAGAAAATATTTTGTTATTTGGTACATAGCACAAGTTCATAAAATGTTAGTTTCCTTTTCCTCTTTTCCTACAACAAAGATGGCAGATCTGTCTTCTCCTAGGTCAACGGCAAACATCAGTAACCAGTCACAGCACTCTTTCCCACCAGGTGTACGCAAGACTTCACTCTTTCTCAACACAGCATTCCAGACTATTCACTAGATAAAAGCTAAATGTCATCTCTATAACCCATGCCCAGGGGTGAGAGGTGACTTGCCCTCAAAGTGAGCTATCCCACACTCTCTCCTATCACATCCCTATCCTAATGTGGACTCCAACCAGGGCTGTGAGACAAGGAAGAGAGATGCAGGGGCAGGGTGGGGCAGTCTGTGGCTAAGGTACCAAACATGGCCAGCCAGCCACATGGACCAAGCTTAGGACCAGGATCTTTAGAGCAGCAGAATCTCATCTTTGTGCTTGACTACTCATAAACAAAGAAAGGCTGAGAAAGCTAAAAAGTTCTTACGTAATTTCTCCAAGATCTCTTCATCAGACATTTTAGGCTTCTTCTTCTGCTTCTCGGTATTCCGGGTCAAAGCATCTGGCGGAGTGGTGTTATTCTCAGTAGGTGAAATGGGAGATGTAGCTACATCCCGAGTTGTAGTGATAGGAAGTGGTTCAATCACCGATCGTGTGTATACCTGCATTGGTGGTGCAAAATTTTAGCAAGGCCAGACTTTGTTAGAATAGGGCAACTTTTCCTAGATGTGGCGTTAGAACATCCACAGAACAAATCCCAATAAACTCATCCTTTCTCCTATATCAAAGTCTATATTATTCCTCCTTTGTGCCTAAGTCGAGCCTTTCTGGGTAAAATGGCATTCCCTGCTCTCATTATACACAAAAGGGGTAAGAGTCTCAGCAGTAAAGATATTCAATAGAAGATAGACTACTATCAAACAAAAATCATTTAAAGAAAATTCAGCTGGCCATGGTGGTTCACACCTGTAATCTCAGCACTTTAGGAGGCCAAAGCAGGAGACACTTGAGGCCAGGAGTCTGAGACCAGCCTGGGCAACATAGCAAGACCCTATCTCTACGAAAAATAAGAAAAATTAGTCGAGTGTAGTGGTACACGCCTGAAGTCCCAGCCACTCGGGAGGCTGAAGCAGGAGAATCACTTGAGCCCAGGAGTTCGAGGTTACAGTGAGGTAGGATTATACCACTGTACTCCAGCCTGGGGAACAGAGTGAAACCCTGTCTTGAAAAGAAAAGAGAAGAAAAGGAAAGAAAATTCTATCATTAAATGGGAATCCCCTTAAATCTGTAACATTCTATGCTTTCCCAAGCTGAAAGAAATATCCTATATTCCTATAGCACTTGGCACTGCTAATACAACACTTAACATTTTCTTGTATTAAGTTACTACTTCTTTAAAACCTGAACCCTTGCAAAGAAGGAACTACTCTTTCCTTCAAGAAGCAGTACAGTGTGGTTATTTAAAACACAGATTCTGGAACCTTACCGCCTGGACTTAAATTCCAACTCTTATTCTTACCATCAGTATGACTTTGGCTAGGTTACTTAACTTCTCTGTACTTCAGTTCCCTTGGCTATAAAATGGTGATAATAATACCTTTCTTATGGGGTTGTTGGAGGAATATATTGATTAATGTGTGTGAAATAATTAGAATCATGCCCAGCAAATATTAAGCACTCAAATTTTAGCTTTAAAAATAGTAAATTTCTTATTTATTTACATAACAAACATTTACTGAGAAGCTACTCTTTGCCTTACCCTTTACAAAATGCCACCCTATCATCTTACTCTTGTAAAAGAAGGGACAAAGTCATAACTACAAAGGAGAAAGAGACAAATATTATAAGAGTCTATAAGCTCTATGAGGACAGGGAATGTGTATCATTCACCCCTGAGTTCCTCCATCTAACCACTTACATAACAAAAAAGCAAGCATTCTTAGTTTCTTGTGCATTCTAACAAAAAAGTAAATATTTGATAGAATCAATGCATAAATGAATGAGATCCTTCAGCTGGATCTTGAAGGATGGACAGACTTTTACAATGAATAGAGGATCATTTATCTACGACGATTATTCATCTGTGATGATGCACAGCCATTGGCAGCAGTAGGACTGGAACCCATGCCTCCATAGAGACTGGAGCCTAAACCCTGCACCTTGGACTGCTTGACCATGCTACTTTCTGACTGGACAGGAATTTAATAGGTGGAAATAACAGAGAACTTTCCATGTAGTCAGAATAGCAATAAGTCAAGACACTGAGATCAGAGACTATGGTTTCTTTCCTGACAACTCTAGCATAATGATTTCTCTATTTTCTTTTCTTGTACCTGTAGACGAACTGTATCCCTGGTACCTAAACCTATATTTTCATGCTTTTTCCTCCTTTGCTTCTTCTCAGATGGCTCCTTGAAGACAGAAACCCTCCCTTTTCCTTCTCTAATAGTCTCCTCTGGCTCCTAGTACAGGCCTACACACACAAAAATACCACTTGCGCTATGATGGGAAACAACCTGCGGTTGAGAATAATTACCTGCTTTCAAATCCTAGCTTTTTTGCTTACTAAGAGACTGGGTAGATCAATTCACCTCCCCAAATCTCAGCTGCTTCTATAAATTGGCAATAAGAATATTTTTTTAGAAAGAAATGCTATGAAGATGAAACTTATCAATCCATTCATTCATTCAATATTTACTGCCTTCTGATACCTTCCAAGAAATATGTTAAGGGCCAGAAACATACATATATGGATTTCTTCTACTTTTGAGGAGTTCACGGTTTGGTGGGAAAAAGATGTTTACAATGAACATGCTTACAAACCAAAAAAAGCCATATCAGTGTGATATATTTTGACAACTCACCAGTTTTAAAGCCCATTTTTCCTTATAGTAACTTTGTGACCCACAGAAAAGATAATTCCATAGATTCTGTTTATAAGTTCTCATCCTAAAAGGCCATCTATCTCCAGTGAATTTCCTCCCTAGCATCTCCAATAGTCATTCAATCAATACCAACTTCTGCTTGAACACTTCCTTGAATGCTCTATTCCAGAGGCAGCTTTTTTTTTTAATTATCACAGAGTTTAAGTCCTAGATGGTTTTTTTTTCATTATGAAGTTTTCATCATAATAAAATGCCTAAATAAAGGAACACTAGTAGAATATCATCCAATAGTAGGTCAGTGCTCAGTGATGCTAAATCAAGTAAAAGGCACAGGGACTAGATTGTTCAAAACAAGGGTAGAGGGACTGTGGCTATTCTGAGATGCAGGAACCTCAAAGGAAGTTAAATAGAAATCACTGCCAACATCCGGCATCAAAATGCACTCCTGATGTCCAGCATATTAATAGCACTAATGTATTTAGAAATTCTCTTGGGTCTTTCAGTATCATCAATGATGCTCTAAGAGACTGAACGCTACACATTTAAAAGAGAAGAAAAGATCTGTAACAAGACAATTTGTTGCTTCCCAGGAGACCAGAATAATTTATGTTAGTCCTGCACTAAGTAACATCAATTCTGTATATCTTCCTGTCCTATCTTTGGAGAACAGGCTAAGTAAATCAGGCTGGATTGGTATAAACATCAATTACCTAGGACACTTTGGGACTATCTGCAAACCAATGATAAATACACAACTTCTTGTCTTTTAATCATACAGACAGTACCTTCAGTCAAAGTGGTTCAGATTTCACCAGCTCTCTAAGGACTCCTACCAGAACGTTAAAACTTCTAGGCCTCAACGCCAAATCCTCCCTCTCCCTCCTCATTCAAATAAATCACAAAGCTTTCTGGGTCCCCAAAGACTCACAGATTTTGTGTGCTCTGGGCGTGGAGCAATCACTGGAGGTGGGGTAGCATCATCATCATCATCTTCATCTTCTGAAACTGGTGGCACTGCAGGAGTCTCAGACACAGTCTTCACATTCTATGCAGGGAAGAAAAGCCAGATTCATCTGGTCTAGCTGTCATGAAACTTAAGCTATCAGGATCACCAATCCCCTAGAAGAAAGCCCATCCTAATAGCCCTTCTGAAACCCACATTAGTCTCTAAGCTCTCCACCTTTGTGTAGCTAGTCTCAGGAACTCAGGCTGCTTCCCTCTCTTCTTTTAGCCATCACTATCCACTCAGTCCCTTGGGTCTCACCCAAAGCCCAACTGTGGCATGGACAGCCAGCTTCCAGCTTCTCTTCCTGCCTCCCCTTTACCAACCCCTGAAGACAAGCTCATAGTTCCTTTTTATTCTATGAATTTTATTCTCCACACTGAACAAGTAATAAAGTATGAAGTGTAGGGAAAGGATCAAAGGTTTGGAATTTTTTAAAATTTATCATTATCATCCCTTACTTCTTCCTGATAATGTAAATGGAAGTCTTAACAGGTTTTTGTCCTCTCCTTTTTTTCTCTTTAGCCAAACTTCCTGGACCCATTATGTCATCAGAGGCCCTCACCTCAACTTGAAGATACAGAACATCAGGATCCCCTTAACTAAAGGGGACAATGAGTTTCTCCCCATACTGGATGCTATTTCACTAAGCTTCTGCCCTACCCTGGAATGGAACTTACCAGTAGGCACTAATTAGATCAGCTTATTTTCCCATGTAAACTATAATAGAGCTGGGCCAAGAGTGGTTTTAGGTCAGGTCCAGGCAAAAATATCATACCATCACTGTTTACCACACAGAATCAAGAGACAAAGTAGCTCTCCAAAATATGAGATTTTTGACAGAGATCAAATGATTCCATCATTTGATCAGCAGAGGACCAGAGAAGCAACAGGGATCTTTTTATATATACTGATACAATGCAACAGTTTTAGATATTTTCAGAGCACCTACTCTGTCCTCAGTAGGACATGGTGATGGATACTGTTTTGGTATAACAGTAAAAAGATGAAAAAGATGGTCCATGTCCTGAAGTAATTACCGTCTTATATAGGAGACAGAGGGTGAGTTCCCTTCCTGTCTGCCACCTGAGATCTCCTGAGAGAGGAAAGCCAAGAGTCACAATGACAGGGGATAAATGGAAGAAATAAGGAATACTCGACTGGAGCTACTGAGTGTGAGAGACTGGCTTTATCACATCTGACATACTAAGGGGTAAGGAAAACTGGCAATCTCATAGATTCCAGTAAGACCTCCAACAGAGGGCATAACTTAAAAACTGACAGTGCTAAGTATATGTAAACAGTTGTAGTGACCACAGGCAATGAATCTATCCTCTTGGTATGAGGATACCACTTGAGGAATGTGAAGGAAGAGGAGTGGCATAATTTGAGGAACGACCTTAAGTCACCTTCAGTTTCAAAATTCATTAGTGGTTCTTTCCCTGTCAACGCATGTATTTTGATATTTTTCTGCTCTAATTTACACTATTCCATTCAACAAAATTTAACTAGAACTCTAAAATGGGAATGAACTGACTCAGCAAACTTCTTTTTTTTTTTTTTATTTATTATTCCAGGGTTTTGTGAGGGTACAAACATTATAGTTACACTTTGTCTTTGCCTCACCCAAATGTGGTTTAAAGGCATGCCCTTCCCTCCCTTTAGTGCTCCCTATGTCCTTTAGGTGTAGATTTGCACCCCCATCCTCCTAATCCCTAGAGAGTATTTCTGCCATGTGATCAACCTAGTGTTGATCAGTTAGTACCAATTTGATGGTGAGTACAAATCGATCCCGTTCTTCTGCTCTTTTGGTGCCTCACTTTGGATAATGGGCTTAAGTTTAATCCAGGAAAGTAAATGAGGTGCTAGATCACTGTCGTTTCTTATGATTGAGTAATATTCCATTGTAAACATATACCAAATTTTAATAATCCACTCATGGATTGACAGTCACTTGGGTTGTTTCCACATCCTTGCAATAGTGAATTGTGCTGCCATAAACATTCGGGTGCAGATGTCTTTATTGTAGAATGTTTTGTGTTCTTTTGGGTAGATGCCTAATAGTGCTATTGCTGGATCGAATAGTGTTTCTATTTTTAGCTCTCTGAAGTATCTCCAAATTCTTTTCCACAGCGGTTGCACTAATTTGCAGTCCCACCAGCAGTGTAAGAGTGTTCCTGTCTCTCCACATCCTCGCCAACACTTGTTGTTTTGTGGTTTTTTGATAGAGGCCAATCTCACCGGGGTTAGGTGATAACTCATTGTGTTTTTTTGTTTTTTTGGTTTTTTTTTTGAGACAGAGTCTCACTGTGTTGCCCAGGCTAGAGTGAGTGCCGTGGCGTCATCCTAGCTCACAGCAACCTCAAACTCCTGGGATCAAGTGATCCTTCTGCCTCAGTCTCCCGAGTAGCTGGGACTATAGGCATGCACCACCATGCCCGGCTAATTTTTTCTATATATTTTTAGTTGTCCAGTTAATTTCTTTCTAATTTTAGTAGAGACAGGGTCTCGTTCTTGCTCAGGCTCGTTTCGAACTCCTGAGCTCAAACAATCCGCCCGCCTTGGCCTCCCAGAGAGCTAGGATTACAGGCGTGAGCCACCGCGCTTAGCCTATTGTCTTGTTTTATAATCTTCCACACACTAAAATGGAATTTACTACCAGTCTCATTTTTGTGGTGAAGAAACTAAGGTTCAGAAAGGCTCCCTGACTTGCTTCAGGTCACAGGATCATTAAGTGGATAGAACTAGGATTTGAATTCAGCTCCTCTGACTCTAAGTTTCTTGCTCTTTACAAGACCCACAGCTGCCTCCAGTTACAAATGGTCTATTTTAATATTTCTGAACATAGAGATCTTTATTGTTAGCCTGACTTTCTGACTCAGTGGTCAGAAGGTCACTGGGAAGGTTTTCTTCTTTTTCAATTCTCTGGCTCCACTAGAGATTACAGCTTGGGCCTTGAGGAGCCAAAAAGGGACTAAAAGAGAAACGTTTCTATCTTTCTTTGCAAAACTGAATTAGCATTTCCACATGAACAGGAAATGTTGAATTGTTAATAGACTCCCTTGGGTTTATTGTATACAGTTCAGCTACATGCTTTGGCTATACCCAGGAGGTATTCAAGACAAGCAGCCCCATCTGAAAGTGACGTCCTGTTTTCTTTCAGTCTGTCTACTGACTAAAGTAGAGAATATTAAGCATACTGCCTAATTTTATTATATTACAACATGGCACAAACATGTAAAGTTAGTGTCATGTTGATTGAAGCATCCTTTATGATTGGATGAACATAAACCAGTCCATATATTTATTGAATGTCTATAATGTTCACAGTGCTGTACTAGGTATGGTGGGGGGGGGGCATATGGTAGATATAGGCTATTTACCCAAATATATAACAACTAATTTCAAAAATGAGGTATGAGCAGAAAATATTACTACAATATAAGGCAATACTTAGGAAATGATTATATAGGCAAAAAGTGCTATTGGTGGCCAGAGGGGAGATGATTAGTGTGGTCTGTTTCTTAGGGAAAGCTGCTTCTTGAATGAACTGGACCTTGAAGGACAAGTAAGATTTGCATAGGCAGAGGAGAGACATTCTAGGAGATGGTCCTGGAGTTGGGAAGGTATAGGCTTCATGAGGTGGTATTGAATCAGATTGTAAAGAGTCTTAGAGTTGGTCAGTGGAGAATTGTTAAAGGTTTTTGAGCCATTAAGTTACATAATAAAAGCAGTGTTTGTAGATGTCCTGGCATTAGTGAGTAGAAAGAAATAAGCATGGGTTCTCAACTTTGGCTGCACATTAAAATCAACCACGGAGCTTTACAAAATTCTGATGTCTGGCTCTTAATGCAGAGATTCTGATTTAATGGTATGGGATATAGTTTGGGCCTTAGGATTTTAAAAAGATCCCCAGGTATTCTTAATATTCAGCAAAGTTTGAGAACAACTACAGTGGAGGAAGGAGAGATACTAGCATGGAGACGAGCTAGAAGGCTGTAACACAGGTGTAAGATGATGAGTCCTGGGACTGCTGAGGTGGGCAGCAAAAGGGAATAGAGAGGAAGGTTTGGATTATAGGTGACATTTCAAAGGAAAAACTTACTGAGCTTCAGGATAGACAGAAAATAGAGACTGAGAGGGAAGATTTAAAGATGCCAGCAAGACTTCTGGGTTCAATGTCTTGTTCACGGTAAGCACCCAATTATTTTCTGCGATCAACTGAACTTAATATGATAATTTGGAGACTCATGCTTCAGTAGCAGAAATCTGGGTATAAGGGGGGTAAAGTAAGTTTGGGAGTTAGGAGGAGGATTTTGTTGCTAGGCCAAGTATGGGAGGAAAGCAAATTATGCAAGTCATCAATCAATTTTGAGAGATAGGGCTGGGTTTCTGAGGAAAAATCAGGGCTTGAGACTGCTACTTAGAAACTATCTTCTTAGTTGATGAGTGAGATCCTGAGAGTAGAAGATATCATCGAAGGAAAGGAATATGGTAAGAAGAGAAGAAGGATGATGGTAAGACATTAGGGAAGGCAGAGTCATGTTTTTGTTGTTGTTATTTTTACCAGTCAGAACGTCCTGTGCATATTAGCAAGCAAAGAAGAGAGAGCTAAAACATCCAGCAAGAGCAGGAAGAGAAGAGAGGCCCAGAATGGTACAGTTGTCCTGAGAAGTAGAGGACAAGGTCCCTCTCTTCAGGTAGATTATAATCTAAGTGTGTAGACAAGCCTTGGTACTAGCTGTATTAGTAGAGCTGTCCATGCTCAATGTGATACTGAGTGCTAGAAATGTTCATAGGAAGGGCAGAAAGGTTGAGTTTCGACAATGACTGGGTGTACATCTTATTTTGAGATTGAAAGGAAGGATGAAAGGATGAATTTAGAGATAGAGAGAAGCAAAGGTTGAGAGGACAAATCTTATCTGTATCAAAAAGCAGGGCCTAAGCCCTATATCTTCTCTGTCTCCTTCCCTGAACTCTTAGCCCACTGCCCACTCCTTCTACTCTCTATAGGCCGCACACTTAAATGTATCTGTTCCCTTGAATCCAGCCCTGCCCTGAGTCACCAGACAGCCAGAGTAATCCCCTTACTTTGCTGTAGCCTAAAATGTCCCTGGGGGAAGGTTTAAGAAAATATTGCTGATGTCTGAGTAGTTCATTCCTTTAAATGAGTGTGAATCAGATGGTTAAAATAGAAAAGAAAATTAGGTGAATTTACTTCATCTCAGAAAGACCTAAGAGTCTTTCCTTAGGCTTCATTCATTTAAGTACTTAGTGAATGAATGTGTTCAGCATGTTCAGTAGTGTATACTGAGACAAGATGTGGGAGAAGGGCCCAGACAATCCCTCAACATCACAGTGTTACCATGAGGCAGGCCTCCTCTCAGAGTAATTTCAAGTTGCCAACTTACAGTTAGGCACAACCTGAGACACTCCACAGGTTACTGAATCAGCTCATTATTTGTTTAGTGCCCTACCATTTGTTTGACATTATGTAGACACAAGGCTCTATTGAATGAGGAGAGTGTGTTAGCTGGGAGGTCATAAATGAGGCCTTGGAATGACAGTCCAAACAACCTGTCACACATTTCAGTCACACATAGCAGCAATATAATTCTGTTGCTTTGGAAATAGTTAAAAGCTAGTTTTACAATAAGAAGACAAGCTCTCGAAAATAGGGAGGGGCAGGGTTGGGGTGTGATTGACAGACTGTCATTAGTATTTGACGGATATCCATGATTGTTTTTTCTAACAGGAAAATGGGTGATTCTTAAAAGCCGTTTTAGATTCTTCTATTTTTTTTTTTAAGAAAGCCTCTTTCTTCAACTTTTCTGTGTGGTGTCAGTAAATGAACTGTTTCCTCTCAAATCGTGCATATTGCCTTGCAGCCTTCAACTGCATAGTAATATATCACAAACATTTGGATGTGGGAAGGGGAATGGCCAGAAATAACCATTTAGGTCAGATGGGTTTTCAAATGCATCTGTTTACGCACAGAGGGTCCCTACAGAAGACTTTTTTATTTCGGGGAATATTTTATCCTGGTGACAAACTGTAAGTCAGTGAGTCATTTTCATGGTCTGACATTTTGCTGTAAAAGTGCTGAAGAGAGGGTACGTCATTTTTACAGGCTGCTTGTATCCTGAAGCAAGTTCCAGGCATCATGTATGACACAACATAGGTTATATTGGATGGTGGACCTTTATGAGACTGGGTTTAAAATGGAAACTTGAATTTTTCAACTTTGTTTCCATTACCTTGTTCTAGAATTTAAGACTTGTTGCAATAATGGGTAATTTGAGAACTACAAAATAGCATTGATATAACCTAGTCATAATGCCTATAATGTTAGGGCTAAATATTGCCACTATCACTTTTCCCCTAATTAAAACTTTTCATTTTCATATATCTCCAGATTCCTATTGATACTCTTAATGTACTTCCAAAAAGAATTCAGGGCCGGGTGTGATGGCTCACGCCTGTAATCCTAGCTCCCTGGGAGGCCAAGGCGGGTGGATTGTTTGAGCTCAGGAGTTCGAAACCAGCCTGAGCAAGAGCGAGATCCCGTCTCTACTAAAATTAGAAAGAAATTAATTGGACAACTAAAAATATATAGAAAAAATTAGCCGGGCATGGTGGCACATGCCTGTAGTCCCAGCTACTCAGGAGGCTGAGGCAG